>JAECMU010048174.1:0-23125 GCA_016106625.1 Dracogyra subfuscus | reverse complement strand
ACGATGACGTTTTTCGGGTGTCCAACGACGAGGCCGAAGGTTGCCGAAATGTCGGGAGGACAGGGTGGCACATTGATGGCAGTTTCATGCGAGCTCCGTTCGCGTTCGCTCTGTACCATATGTATTCTGTTCCCAAGACTGGTGATACAGGTATACACAAATAACATTGACACTTAGGCTACACTAGTGAGGTATACATTTTTGAAAAGATTGAGCAGTAGTTCACCAAGGTAAACATCTACAGTCGTTTTTTTTTACATTTTGATATTTATTGGACCTCCGATACAGTAATAAACATCACAAAAATAAATATGGTGCAAAAGATGTTTATCTTGATGAACTAACAGTCCCTCCTCTCCCACCCTCACCTGTCCTGGACGGAAGAGCCGGCCCAGGCCGGCCCCTGCGCCCAATACAGGCGTGCGTGCACTACAACAGCTTGTTCTGAATGTGCACATAAAACCCTATGACATGACATGCATCAGAGGCTTAGGCGTATCCAAGGAGGTGAAGATGGACTAATATTTCTTTCCATTTGGATGCCCTTTTGACCAGTTAGTGTAAATGTCCTTTTTCTGTAATTAACCCCCACTATCACCACCACCAGAGAGAGAGAGAGAAACCTGAGAAAATTACTTAAGCTCATTGACAATTCATTTAATAGATCTTGCCCCAATGATGGTCTCCGTTGGAAATGGAATGTGCACATGTCCTTTTCATGAGAAGTTGGAGACAGTCAACTGCCATCAATTAGTTGCTGGGCTTGCTTCTTATTTGACTAGAATTAATTATTTTAATTGGGCTGTCAACTCTTAAATGTTCCAAGTCCTTTTCAGCTAGACTGGCCAGAGTCCACCACCTAGTGTCCCATGAATGGTATATATGAGAGGTTGTGACATGTACAGTCCTGCATCGGGAAAGTGCATATCTGTAAAAAATATCATGCTCATTTATTGGTAGGAGGAGCCTGTTATGATAGCAGATTTCCTCTCATTTACAGCTTTAGCACAGAACTCACTGTTACTGTACAAATAATATAAATATATTTAGAAATTATGTAGAGTGCTTCATTACTAAACTTGTTTGGTTTTCCCAAGGGTATATATATAAACTTCACAACATTGTCATTTGATGATTCATTTGTCTTTTTGTAGCATATGTACCTCTGAAAGAGCTGATTGAGAGTCTTAGTCCAGAAACAAGAGCAAGGTGGGAGAAACTATGGATGGTCAGTGATCGAAGGGCAAATGTCATCCATCCACTCATCTACCCACATCCTGTGACAGGCGATCCGGTAAAATACTTTCTACATTATTTTAGACCAACCTTAAAAATTTTTTTAAAGTACAGTAAAACTTCTCTAAACCGGACCCTCACAAAACCTTTTTCATGGTCCCGCGTTTTAAGCAGCTTTAACTACTGAAATAAACCCTTGAAAACCGGAAACCCCTCTACTCTGAATACCAAATGAATTTCCGGGTCCCGTTTTGTTTATTCAATACAAATTTTACCTCTGGAGACAGAACAATAACAAATTCTGAAGGAGCGTCGCCTGTCTCGACCATACTAATTAGTTGTCCAAGTCGCGGTGTTACTTACTATACCAGATGATATGCCCATTCTCGTTGTTGTGTGTCCGGGACATGTTTGAGCGTTTGTCGAACAATGCTCTAATTAGTCTCCGGTACCTGGATTTCAGTTAAGCCTTGTCATTCAATTAACACCTTTAAGCTTGTAATGGGAATAATCATGTGCGCTGTGTTTATTGGGAATGAGATTATAGAGATAAACGATTCCTAAAACATGTCCAAGATATATAATCTTTAACACAGGCTACAATAGTTAAGCACCGATGTGCTCGTTGACAGGTAACAATGGAACACTTTGTTAAGCCAGACTTTTAAAAGAAAAACTCCGAACATTTCTTGATGTTTCAATTTGTTACATGTTCCAAATGTATTTGTGTTATTTGTTCACAAAAGCTCGACAATCAACATAAAGAGTTTCCACTTTAATTTGTTTATTGTTGGTTTAAAAATGTAATTTAACACACGTTTGTACCTTGATAATATTAATAGTAAAAAACAAAAACAAAAAAAGGTTATCAAGGCTGTTTCTTAAAACTTCAGTAAACCGAACACCCCTCTAAACCGAACATTTTATTTGGTCCCAAGGGCGTTCAGTTTAGAGAAGTTTCACTGTACTTACATAACTGGTAATACAACTAACTTGTAAAAGTTATTTTGATTCACTTTTTTTTCACAGCAATATTATTTATTAAATTATTGGCACCCCTATTTTAGAAAAGTCAGGTCAGGTCATAGGGTTTAATGTATACATTCAGAACAAACAGTTGTAGTGCACACCTTTCATGGGTGCAGGTGTCAGCCTGGACCGGCTCCTCTGTCCAGAACAGGAAAGAGTTTAGTGTGGATGGGAGGAGACGGCAGATGGTCGGTAGTGGGGGAGGGAGAGGGAAGTTGAGTAAACATCTGTATTGGTTTCCTAGTCTCATTTCTTTCTTCTTTTTTTTTGACAATCATTAATTTGCATATTTACTGTTATCCTTATATGTATGTAACATATAATTTACAAAGTCACGGTTTCTATAAACTTACACAAAAGCTAATGTTTTGGTATTTTATGTTAGACAATGTGCTTTCATCTTGGAATGACCGAGGGATTTGTTTGGAATTATGGCACAAAAGAGCAACAATTCACAGAATGGCCTGAAACAACTCAAATTCTGCAAGAGATATACAAAGAAATTGTCAAAGATAACCGACGATTAGTATATTCTCACAAGGTAAGTTTATCATGTTTTGGATGTTATTTTATGTAAATATATCTAGTATTAATAATTAAGAAAGCATAAGAGAATATTAACATGGCTTCTTAAAACAGATGCTGGTTTCGAAACACATGACTGATTGCAGCATTCCTTTTTCCAGTAGTAAAATCAAGGCAGGGTGAAAATCATTTTTCTGAAATGATGCTAGGTGAGCAATCGCATGCAGTTTTAAATAAAATGGATTAACATTGTTATTGTAATACATTTTTTGCTCTCCTTAAACTTTTCATTCACCTTTCCTGGTGAAGATTGACTTCACTGTATACACTGTAGCTATGGAAAATCTTAGTTGATCCTTAAAACTTAAAAATGGTTGCAACATTTAGAATGTTATCCACTTTTGCATATACATGTATATACTAAAAAATTTCAAATAAAGTTTTATGCTGTAAAATTATATTTTAATTAAGGGTCAGCTAGATTGCTGGTACCAACATATTAGTTCATAAATGTAGACAGTTTGTTGTTATTTAAGCAGTTAATTTAATTTTTGAATGATTGTGCTTCCCCAAACTTTATTAATTTATATATATATATATATATATATATATATATATATATTATCTTTTATGTATTTATAACTAGTGGGAAGTTGGCGACTTCATAATATCTGACAATCTGTCTGTTGGCCATGAGGCGACCCCAGAAACCCAGCTGCCACAGTCCGAAGTCGGACTTCGGATTCTTCACAGAACGACAGTAAAAGGAACAAACTACCCTTCAAAAGATCCTAAAAGCTGTAACTAATTGGACTGGCTTATGTCATACAAATCTTCAATGATAATGTAGTGAATTTGCAACAATATATCTTTTGGTGCCAAAGATTAGATACATTTTTATTAGATCCTTAGGGACAGAATAAGGGAACACACAAGTAGTACATTTTTGTAACATCAAATGTTGACTGCAAACAATATCCCCATCTACAGTATCAGGAAATTAACTGTGTTACTGACATTTAATCACATATTACATCTCTAAATGCTATAAAGAGCTAATTACTTTAGTAGTGAATTAAATCCATTAAATTACGGTTATATCGGCGTCTAACATACGGTTATGTCGAGAGAAAAACCCAGTGGTTAGCTGACGGGGATCGATCCTAGACCGACCGCGCATCAGGCGGGCACTGTACTACTGGGCTATGCTGCCCACCTGAATTAAATCTAGTCTCAACTACCATGTGTTCCCAAATTTCTTTCCATAAGTATATTATGTCCAAAGTTCAAAGTGTTTCTACAGGTTGACAGAATTAAAAAAAAAAATCTTTCTGGTAAGAATATTTGTCTTATCCTTAAGTATACAAATGTATAATTATATTACTATAAAACAAGTGCTAACTGTCTAGTTAATGATTAGTAAGTAGTATGTCTGGTTTTATATTCAGATCAGATCACAAGCAATGGTAATTCATCAATGATTTATAAATTCAGCCGTCTACTTTAACTTTCAATCTGAGATCCAGATGGTGCCTACTTGTATTTTTATATAGATAATATGTAATGTTTTAGTCACCAAAAAAATAAAAATGGTTGCATATGCAATGTAGAGGGCTGAAAATATTAATTTTAAAATGTTTATAGTCTGGGTTTCCATGACAGTTTTTTTTATACACAGTAAAGTACACGTATAACAAACTGGAAGTTACTATTAAAAAAAAAGTATAATAGTTTGTCATTGCAGTAGTTCATTATATGCATTTGCATACTGGTAAGTTGATCATTAATGTACAGGAAGATAAAACAGGATTTTACGATCAGTTCGTTCTATGCAGTAGTTTGTTCTAAGCATGTTCATTATAAGTGTACTTTACTGTAAATTAAAAGCTGACAATACAAGTAAATGTATTTAACCTAAAACATCCCCACTTGTGTTATCTTGCAACTCGTACAAGGGTTACCAACTGTGCATGTGCATCCTGGTCGGTATGTAATGTGATATTTGTACTTTTCCCATTTATAAACATTGATCTAGATGTATTTTCACAGGCTGTTCAGTTGGACTAGTTGCATGTGCCTTGTCAACACCATATTGGCTGTAGCTTCAACACTTAGTTTTCGAATAGGACTGTTAATAAATTGCAGGATATTTTTAATTTTTACAAACCTTTTAATTTTTGATTTTTTCCCTACAACTGCAAATATTTGTTTTTTTGTTTGTTTAACGACGCACTCAACACATTATAATTACGGTTATATCGGCGTTGGACATATGGTTATGTCGAGAAAAACCCCAGTGGTTAGCTGACGGGAACTGCAAATAATGAATTAATTTGTTTTGAGATATTACTGAATTGGATTATCAATTAGTAAATTTATTAAATAGTCAGTTTTTAAATAATGGTTGGTACTCTATGCATTTAGGTTTTATTTCCAAGGATGTCATGTATACACTGGTTCAATTCAAGTTTTACTTTTGTGGTTAAATACCTGATACCATGTTTAATCAGTTGTGTTTCATCATTATATATTATAATATACTTGTACGCAATCAATGTCTCTAAATATTCTGGTCATTACTAGATGAAAATGAATTACATGCATGTGTAACATAAATCAATTCCATGTTTTAAACTTCCAACCAGTGATTCTTTTGAATGAAATGTGAATTGTTAAGTTTTTATTTGCTTTTAAAGTTATTTTACATCTTTAAATATCAAATATATTGAAAAATGAAAATGGTGTTTGTTTTATTTTTTATTCTTTTATGCTGATCCACGGAAGTAGGAGAGAAAAGGAATATTTCTCTAAAGGCACTTCAACTCATTTAATCTATGGCTGTTTGGTAGTTATTTCCAGACATGGTCTGCAGATGACAGAGTAAACCCCCAGCTGCCAAATAAGCTACTACTGAACAGAAGCAATCGTGGAAGCTGTAACATACTTGAATTGGTTAAGAAATTATAAATTTGCTGGATGTTACTAAATTAAAAGTGATAACAGTTGTAGATTTGCATGGTGCAAACAAGCATTAAATGTATTGTTAAGAACAAAAATGACAAATCCAGAGATGTCTGCACATAATGGTGTAATGGGAGACAACTGTTCATTGGCTTTGAACTTATTTATCTTGACTAACAGACTAGTTTTTAGCATTGACGTTGTTCTACAACAATAGCCGTGTTTGGTAACTGAACTTTGACATTACTTTGATTTTAATTAATTGTTTAGGTTATCCATTTTGATACATCCGAAGTGTTTCTGGTCTTCATGATGTTTCTAATGTCACAAAATGCATTTTACATATTTTGAAAAATGCACATACCTCAGAAGTAACGGTTATGAAGATGACCTCTAGTTTATTTTATAAGTGTATTTCCCAGTTTCAACATCACAGACATGTTTTACTCTACTGTAATTGTGTTATAGGTTTGAAAATGAACCACATTTGATGTCTGTTTTCACAGGTTGAAACTAGGTTCTACAACGTTAAGAATCCTAACATAAAAATTGTTCCAACTTTGTGAATGATAATATATGTATTAGTGCTGGGTATGGGACATTTTAGATGGGGTGTCGTGGCCTTACACTGGACAACTGTGTAGATAACCATATATATGGCCTCCATAACGGTTGTATTATGGAATTCATCTTTGAACATTTAGCATGACGTGTCTGATAGTCAACTAGACCCAAGCACAAAAAAGATCCTTGCTAAATGCGGCATCGGGTACATATTAAGAAGGTTGTCAGCAGTACAGATGAAAAGGGGAGAAGCGATCAGAATGATCAGAAATTGTTAAAAAGGCCTTGCATATTATAGATGATTCTGATGTGTTTTGTAAATTCTCGTACCATTGTTGAATGCCGTAAGTTACAGAATAATAGTAGGCTAAAGGATGTACTAGCCTCCCTCAAATATAAACAGCAGTGCCATGTGACACAGCTAAGTATCAGAAATGTAAATGAAGGCACAAAATAAACAATGTTTTAAAAAAAGATATAATTTATTGGACGGATAATGAGCAAATTTCATCATCACAAGTCATCATTATTCTGTTATGTACTGTATAATATCACTTAATCTTAACATTCACACACAAAATCTAAAATCACACACCCAAATACAAAGATTTGAAATCTGCATAATTTCATTGCTGATTATTTAAAAAATAATAAGGCAATATATTGCACGTCTTATCTATAAATAAAATTACTGTCCAATCAAATTTTCCTACAGGTATGTTATTTTATATAATAGTTGGGTGGAAAAGATAAAAGCATTCTCAAATATATATCTTGTATTATACTTTTCACCCACAGCTCCTTACACTGTGGTTTTAAATAAATTTATATAAATAATACTTTCATATACTTACCATTGTATTTGTGACACCCAATAGCCATTGTGTATATTAGTGCTGGGGTGTCGTTAAACATTCATTCATTCATTCACAGATATACATGTCACAAAGAGTATGTAATCATTTGCAATTAACTCTTGCTAGTTCTAAAACTGCATATAAATTGTACCCTAAAATGAACAGTACTGTATGTAAAATACATAGAAATAAAATGTCATTGTAAAAATGTGTAAATATATCAACTAAATAAAACAAGCATTTTGAGTCTACTATTAAAGCAGTCGGACCCAACATTTTTTCTTATTTTCTAAATTCAAGGGCCATAACAACATGATAAAGCTATAAACAAAGTTTAAGCTCATCTTGAGGCACTGCCAAAAATAAAAAGTCCAGAAAACTAATTTTCATCTCATGTTAAAGGGCAATAACTCTGTCAAATATGGGTAAATCACCATGAAGGTCAAACTTTATCTGTAACATTACATAATAAAGCTATACACAAAATTTCAGATCAATATCTCATGGCATTCTAAAAATAACCCACCCAGAAAACTATATGTGGGAAAGATGGATGGACGGACTGACAGACAGGACAGATGAAACCTATATCCCCTTCAGTTGTACCAGTAGGGGGAACTAATAAGCATTAATTGTGGACATTGAATAGCATAAAAAGTATGTGCAGAAAAAACAACAAAAAACATACACATTTGTCTGGAAAGGTTTCTATAAAGTTTGGAATCTAACATAATGGCAAAGTTAAACAAGATATATTTAAGTCTGTATTAAAAAATATTTCATTTGCATGGGCCCTGGTACAATGATATGTACCATCTACACATCGTCACTTTGTCATTATTGCACAAATCCATACATTTTTCGGTATACTTGGCCTCCTTTTAAGAGCAGCCACATTACTAGTCTTTATTGAAAATACATGTTTGGTTACCATTTACCAAATATTCTGTTATAAATACCTGACAATAATATAGACTATATTCATGTTTGCCAAGTAATAACACTGAATACTGATCACATATAAACTGGCTATGTTTGACACCAGATAATGATGGGTCATAACAAATAGAGGTCACAAAAGCTCAAACAATTATTCTAATTATCTGAAACCAGGGAATTCCCAGCTCAAGCGGTGTTCACTACAAACTCTTCAGAATACTGTATATATTCAGTTTTTACTAGATAATAACATTCTTGTCAAGTATATAGCATATTCAATTTTACCCACAATGCATAGATGATAATAATATTTGTTGACAATACTTTATTAAGTTTTTATCATATGACAAATGTTCTGTCAGGACAAAACATACTAAATGTTATCCCTTTAATGGCTAGAAATAAATCTGTAATAAATTGTTCTTCAAGCCATTTGCTGAAAGAAGCATTCTGTTTGAACTATCATCCTCTCAGCTACTTGCATCAATCCAATGAATTTCCAGTGCCATGTAATGCTGAAAAATAATTTTGTAAAGGATTTTGACTTTATATTAGGAACAAAAGAAAAAATCTCTTACCTGTTTAATATAAATAATTTAAACTATATACATAAAACAATTTAAGAAAACGGGAAGAAGAACCAGAATCCAATGCATACCAAAATTATTTTTTCTAGACATCATTTGTAATTAAAAACAATATTATCACTAAAGGCATTAATAAAAGTGGGTACATGAGTGTGGTTGACTTTTTAATGTGGTTTATTATAAGGCATTAGAAAGTATATTTATGTCAATATAACAGATACTTATTGCAGTTACAATATAATGATAGCAATCAGTGCTGTTTTGTGTTAACACGTTTTTGTCTTCCTTGGTTGTTATATTTTGTAACACATTTGATCATAAATCCAAAATGTAATGAGTTTACTTACGTTTTGTTGCTATCAGAGTGTTTCCATGACTGCATGATATGGACACGATACTAAACTGGTCATCTGCAGGTATCTGCACTTGTTTTGGGATTCCAGAGTCATCATCAGATCTGCCTAACCGACCCCTTGCACTCTTGCCCCAAGAAAATATCTCTCCATCTGTTGTATATATAAAAAAAAGAATATGCCTATATATACATTAAACAAATGAGAATTAATATTTGTACAACACCTTATTCTATTAATAATGTTCCAGAGCAAAACTATCTTAAAACACTTTCCAGGGTTTTCAAGGATGCCTGCAAATCCTGGTATTCACTGCAATGCACCGATATTGTTAATAACCTAAATAAAATACTGTTTGTAATACTTTATAATGAGCTATTATACAAGTCATTGCCATTTACTAGGTAAATTAAAGAATTAAGTTCTTAGTCATTAAATAATTTAACATTGGTGATGGGGGTGGTAGACTCGGTCTGTTAAAATAAGTTGTGACTTAGACAAAATTCAACTTAGTTAATTAGTAGGTTTATTAGAGACATTAAGCTAATCATTAAATCAATACTGAAATAAATTCTCAACATGTTAATGTTTGGAGACTGCTAAAGTCCAGTACAGACAAAGTTGAGAATTTCAAGGCATTTGCTACTACTGAAATCACTTTACTTCATGGTCTAATTTTTCTGTAATTTGTGGACTAGTATGGTCTATGAATTTAAGATCACTATGAAAATGTATTACAATAATACAAATTTATAATTCTACCTTTTCGATTCATGAACTTAGACAAAACCACAAAAGTTTAAGTCACAATTTCTATTTTACAGTATACAAAAACAAAAAAATGGTAGATGCATAACATATAACGAAGACACCTAAATGATTAGGTGTGAATTGAGCACAAACCTTCTGAAGCTGCTACTGAGTAGGTGTCACCACAGGCAACCTTTGTGATCTTGTATGGCTGCAGCGCTTTCACCTGATGAGGCTGTCTACTGAGATTCTCTGTGTCATGACCGAGCTGACCAAACTGGTTCGAGCCACAAGTGTAACACTGACCCTCAACTGTAAACAAGTATGTCATTAGTGAAAACATATAACTTCAACTTCAAATGCATGTTTTTAATTTCTCTAACATGTTTTCTGTCAGCATTAAATGTCCTCATCAGTTAAGTTCAAGAGAGTGTGATGTTCTGTTTATCATTAACAAGTGAGGACCAGTTACAATGACTGAGTGTGATGTTCTGTTTATCATTAATAAGTTATGACCAGTTACAATGACTGAGTGTGATGTTCTGTTTATCATTAACAAGTGAAGACCAGTTACAATGACTGAGTGTGATGTTCTGTTTATCATTAATAAGTGAGGACCAGTTACAATGACTGAGTGTGATGTTCTGTTTATCATTAACAAGTGAAGACCAGTTACAATGACTGAGTGTGATGTTCTGTTTATCATCAACAAGTGATGACCAATTACAATGGCCGAATGTGATGTTCTGTTTATCATTAACAAGTGATGACCAGTTACAATGCTGAGTGTGATGTTCTGTTTATCATTAACAAGTGAGGACCAGTTACAATGACTGAGTGTGATGTTCTGTTTATCATTAATAAGTGATGACCAGTTACAATGACTGAGTGTGATGTTCTGTTTACAATTAACAAGTGAGGACCAGTTACAATGACTGAGTGTGATGTTCTGTTTATCATTAATAAGTGATGACCAGTTACAATGACTGAGTGTGATGTTCTGTTTATCATTAACAAGTGAAGACCAGTTACAATGACTGAGTGTGATGTTCTGTTTATCATTAACAAGTGAGGATCAATTACAATGACTGAGTGTGATGTTCTGTTTATCATCAACAAGTGATGACCAATTACAATGGCCAAATGTGATGTTCTGTTTATCATTAACAAGTGATGACCAGTTACAATGCTGAGTGTGATGTTCTGTTTATTATTAACAAGTGAGGACCAGTGAATGCTGAGAATCCACACAGTTTTAGTTTTACCTGTAACAATGGCCGAATGTGATGTTCCAATAGAAACATCTTTAACTAGTGCAGCTCCGGTGGGTACTGAGGACATCAGAGTGAGGATGCAAGCTTCTTCAACCAATTTGGTACAAGACCCGTCTGGTGCAAGTTCATCCAGAACAAGCTTGTTATATCTGTCAACAGAAAATTACCTTTAGTGTGAAAGAAAAAACATCTAATGATTTATCTCCTATAAAAATTGTGGGTCAACTGGTTTAACAGCAAAGCAAATATTTTAAACAACAATCTTAGATTGTACATTTTATTTACAGGATGTAACAGATATACATATACATTATTGCACTACTCCATTTCACTTCTTCCCAATCTAGCAGCTCCTGTTACTGTTAATTTTCATGTACTAGTCCTAGCCTCTATTACCACATCAACTTTTCTGTGGGCTTGGTCTGACAACTTCGGAGAGTATTTAGTGGTCACCTTTGGCATGTACTATAAACATCTACTACTAGAAATTATTGGATTTAACAGATTTTATAGACCATTTAACAAATTAAACTATGTGACAAACTATTAAATTATGTAGATATTTAACAGAGAATTATTTACGGCTTTCTCAGAATTGATCAAATATAATTTTATTTTATTTTCCCCTACCACTCTCACATGATAAGTTCTGAAAGAGCCCATAATAATACCTATTACTTCCACAGCACATCAGCTTGTTGTCCAGTGTTAGAATCATTGAGCAGTCTACACCACAGTGCACAGAGCTGGGTCGCAGGTTATTTGGTATTGGCACTGGCTGAGGTGATGAAAATGATTCTTGGTTTCCAAGACCAAGCCTCCCTGATTAATATAATTAGTTTTTGTTGGTGTACACCAAGAAAATTATATGATATCATATTAAACTATGATGAACAGTTAGCATATTTAACTATGATATGATGGCAAACTTTAATCAGAGAAATCCAGACTATCGTTTATACAATTATATGTTCTTGTACATTTCTTACATTACAATGATATGATTTTAAAAAAAGATGAATTTTCTTAATTGATTTTGATATATCAATTAAAGTGTAATTGTTTTATATATTTTAACTATTTTATTTTATTGCACATTATGTTTCTTATGAATATTTATGATCTGTTTTGGCAAAAACAAAACATTTGTTCTTGTAAGTTACAGGACTTAGTTTCAACATAAATATCAGGATCTTGAGAATTTTAAACAAAATATTTAAAAAGATAAATTACAAAGAATAAAATAACTAGATAAACAACTAGAGCCATATTCTCAAAATATTAAACTTTAATAAAACAAAAAGCTAATTTTAATACAATCTGCTTACCATTATCACCTCTGCCCCAAGAAAACACTTCATGCTCATTGGTTATAGCCATGACATGTGACGTTCCACATGATACTAGAATCACTTCATAACCAAGCAAGGCTTCCACAATCTTGGCCTGCATTGAACATAAATCTCATAATGATTATCAGACATACATTTTGGCAAACAACGAATCAAGATTGTTATTATGTTTTAGAAAGTGTGTTCAACAAAATGCCCATGCAAATTATATTCATGTACTTAGTATTTAATCTTACTTTTCTAATTTTATGAGACTGAATTGAAAGAAACAAGATCAGAAAAAGCACTCGAAATTAATCCATACATTGGCTAGAAAACGTAAAAGTTGTAAAAATTATATTTAGAGTTCAAAATCGCAATTAATCTAGAGCAAGGCAGTACTAAAAAGAAAATAATAATTTGAAAATCAGATATAATATAAAATGTAACTACTTGGGTTTTTTTTAGAACATCCAGTGGTCTTTTACATATATATTCACAAAAAGGACAGTAAATCTTAAATTTTAACCACAGTGGTTGGTATGAAAAAATCTATTCAAAAGGAGAGGTCATTGGATTAACTAAAGGCTAACTAAACATGTCAATTTGCAAAGTAATTTTTAGGTACAGCAATAATGGTGTGTATTTATGAAAATAAGATTCAATGTATGTTTGGTTAATTGGCCAATGGCAGCGTAGATCAAGATAATCAAAGTTTGAAGCAGACAAAGAAATACCTGTCCCACATCGTTGAAGTTGCCATGACCCAGACACCCACTAGCTCCACTGCCATAGGTCATCAGAATACCACGATCTGTCAAAATAACATACAACTTTATTTACCAACAAAAATTAATCTGTTCTAAAAGGAGGTGTAAGCTACAATAAAACATTATCACAGACTGAACCATTTTAATGCAAAATATTATCAATCCTCTATCCTATATCATGTTTTCACCCTGGGTGAAATAGTCCAAATTAACAAAAATAATGTCACAAATAATAAAAGTGAAGATGTTAGTAACACATGGCATACCGGTACCCTATAACCTGGCCCTGCCATTTGGTTTTAGTAATTTTATAAAAAGCATAAAATGTCAACCCTATTAACATACTCATTCAAAGACAATCCAAGATGGCTAAACAAAAATCTAAATTTGTATTACAATGTTTGTGTGGCTTTCATTTCATTAATAATGAACTGATTTAGATAGAGAAAAAAAGCTCCAAATGATTAAATGATATATTTAAAAAGGCATTTTTATAGCCTCATTTTACTAACACTTGTAACTGCTCTGACAATATTACCGGTGAGACAAGCCGTGAAAAGATCTCCACAGGAGACGTGTTGAATGGTGACTGCAGCCTGACCCTCCAGATACCGGGGTATAAAGGCTGGCATAGAGTTCTCCACAGCACCAGGAATCACGGACTCTGATCCTACTCCTGGAGACTAAGGAATACAACACACACATTTGTACTTCATTACACTGTATTATTTTGCACGACCAGACATTACGATCATTGATAAACATTGTTTCTATTAGTCTGTTTACAAGTTATATGAGGGGCAGTCCAAAAGTTTACAAACATACATTCTGATGTATATATGTCAAATTATCATTATCACAAAAGCAATATACATTTTATTTTATACTCATCTTTTTATTGTTTTAAAGTACTGTAGTCCTCACCAAATTTGATCAGTCTAGCCTAAGGTTTAATTATGTTAGGTGCCTTGTTAACTTCTTTTTGGACTGACCCTCATATAACTTGTAATCAGACTGATAGAAACAATGTTATACAGAATTGAGGTTTTTTCATGGAATGTATTCTATCTTTATTTTTAACTAATTTGTGACAATTACTAAATGAGGTAATTAAAGAGCAGAGGAATTAATATTAATAATGTTATGCATGAAATTAATTTTTAAAAATAAAATACATTAAATTATACATTAATAAATTATATGGTATATTAAGTTTTTAAATAATTAGAAAACAAACAAAAAAGGACATTCTTGCACTACTTCTCTCTAAATTTTCTCACTTCTCCCTAAATTATTTCAGGAATAAGTGACATCTCCCCATTTTGTCAGCCTAGCTTAAACCCCGTAACCCTGCATTGTTTTAAAACTTGGACTGTGGGGTTGCAATAATAAATTCACACTTCACAGACCTCCCACACAAACAGTCTGCCTGTTTTAGTAACCGCTGCTTTCTGGGTACGGCCTGCCGAAACCTGGGTGACTTGTGTCTCACTGCTGGGTAGAGGAAGTTTGACTGGTGTGTTTATACCACCTCCCCAACAAAACACTGAACTCAGGGACACTGGCTTCACAGGAATACCATCTAGAATTAAACAAACACTGTATTTGTAATAGTAGTGGTGGTATATTTTGACAAGAAAATATATTTTTGTAATACACGACAAATTAAATGTTTTACTTTTTTTTATTCAAAATGATTTCACTGTAAAAAAATAAAATCAATGTGAAGCAAAATAACGATATATGTACGTCTCCCTTTCAATTGTCAATTTAATGATTTTATACACTTTCTTACCTCTTGATGACATGTTTCCACGACCATACACTCTGCTTCTGGCATTGCCTGCCATACTGGACAATGGACGGTGAATTCTGAAAGTGAAAAACAAAAGTATAACTTTTTATTCAAGTAAGTCTTTTAGACAAAAGTAGGCTTGGAAAAAATCATAGCATTGTAGTTAATTTTCTTCTGACATTTTGATCTTACACACCACCTTTTTTGCAGACTATAAGTTTAACCTAATCGACTCACAAAAATATTCAAACTTTTGTTTTAGCTCTAGCATCTTCCTTTTCTTTTTGTTTTCAAAATAATATAATAACAATACAATCAAACCTGTCTTAGCAGACACCTGTACTCAATGGTCACCTGCCTTAAGCAAACACCTTTTTCCTCCCAACCGATATATAATGTAAATGCACCTGTAATAAGTGGTCACCTGTCTAACACGGCCAGCGGCCACCTAAATTGGATCCCAAATTGCCAAAATACCTGTATTAAGCGGACACTTACTATGTCAATACACTACATTAAGTAGAAATTAAATTATTAAATGGAAAAAGAAAACAAACTTGCTGAGATCGGTTAATTTAATACATTCCATTTGCATTATAGCTGAAGGAAACATTTCAAAAGTTAAATTATAGTCAACTGTGAAGCACACATCTGCCGATTAGTAGTACAGACGGTAAAACAAGAAACAACAAGAAATGTTTTAAATACTATATATGTGGCAACCTGTACTCAGCGGCCACCTGTCTTAAGCTGCCACATTTATCTACTCCCTTGTGTGACTGCTAAAGACAGATTTGACTGTATTTAATTTTTTTAAATGTAATAGATACCATAAAGACTAACAGACTGCAAAAATATTGACTGGGTTACAACAAAGCAAACTGTTATTAAGGATGTGTGAAACAATGACCTCACACAGGGAATTTTCCCCATTTCCGTGTGAAGATGTAACAAAGCATTGATGATGATCGGTTGAGCCATGATCTGGTTGATGTCTGGTCGTTTGTTTGGGTCCAGATGGAGCATGCTGAGAATGAGAGACCGCAGCTCTTCACTGTAGTGATCAGATATCGGGGCAAACGTCCCTCGCATAATCTTTAAGATCAGTGCGGGAAGATTCTAAAAATAATTTATTAAAAGACAGAAAGAGAATTATTAACTCCAGTGAAACCTCTGAAAACCAGACCCTCTGTAAACTGGAATCCCCTCAAAACCAAACCCTCTGTAAACTGGAATCCCCTCAAAATATCCCCTTTAAATATCTGTTCAGAAGAGAACCTCTCTAAACCAGATGCTTCTTATAACAAGACTTTTTACTTGGTGTTGAGGGTGTCCGGTTTAAAGGAGTTTCACTGTATGTCTGTGCTTTCACATATCTGTAATTTGTGTTATACAAAAAGGACTTGCAAGAGACAGTTATATTAATATTTTGAAAATACATTTGTATAACAAAATTACAAATACAAATTTCTTTTACTTGTGAATTTTATTCACAGAAATAAAGACAGTAAAAGACAGTAGGTGGTATTAATCTGTCATGTTATTGAATTTACTAACAGTAGTAAATTTAAAAAAATTTAGTGACAAAAGCGCTATAACTTTACAACACTGATTACAATATATCAAAACTATAATTACCTATATAATCACATGTACTCATTATAAAACTATGTAAAAAGCAAAAGGATACTTACTGCTGCCTCAAATGCTCTTTTCAGACTGGCCAGTTCGTACAACACACAGCCAAGTGCCCAGATATCACTTTTCTGATTGTAACTAGGTATCATTAAGAACAAATAATGAAAACAAAAACACTTTTTAGAACCTGTAATAATAGATATGACGATCTAAATACATTTTTATATGTGTACTGTGGTAGTCCACTGTATATCAAGTTGACACAAATCTAGTAAAGAAAAAATGTAACATGTTATCACCAAAAAACTCATTAACTATTTTACAACTACATTTTCTACAAAATTAAGTTCTAACAGGTTCTGAGCCCTGAAAGACTCCTCAGTCAGTCTGGACATTCATATAAACTGCATATACTGGCCTCGATGGTGCAGTAGTTAACCTATCTGACTATAGGTTGGTAGGTACAGGGTTCGCAGCCTGGTACCGTATAAAACCAGAACAAGTTCTTAAGGGCTCAGTGGGTAAGTGTAAGGCCACTACACCCTCTTCTCTCTCACTAACCACTAATCAACTAACAACTAACCTACTGTCAGGGACAGACAGCCCAGATAGATGAGGTGTGTGCCTAGGACAGCATGCTTGAACCTTAATTGGATATAAGCATGAAACTAAGTTGAAATGAAATGAATAAATTGCATATAAGGGCATTACTGATAGATGTCCTATTGTGTTGACTATCATTTTCATACTTGAATTAGTAGGTTCAAAGGATACGGTTTTCCTTCACAAAGTTCTGGAGAGATATAACAAGGGGTGCCAACAACCTATAATACAAGAAAGTTCATGTTATAACACCGATTATTACCCCATATAAAACATATTGATTTAAAAAAGCAGATATCTAAAAAATAAAATCAGTGCTGACTAAACATTATTTACAATAAAAATGGGCGTGTGGTACAATGGTCTTTATATATAAGGTGAATAATAGTTACTGTAGTGATAGGTTTTCAAAGTGACCTTTATGATCAGTGGCTATGTATCAATACTATATTGATAGATGAATGTTATTATTGTCCCATACTTCTACCACCTTTTTTCATTTAATAGATAACTTAATCAAATGTTATTCTTCTGCACTGAGAAGAGAACAGCAAAGCTGAATATCAGCTATTTATTTTTCTGATGTATTTTCGAGTAACCGTGAATCAACCTATTAATGGGAAATGGTTTCTGCAAACACGCATTGTAAAACAGGATCAATTTGATGAAATAATGTTTTACCTTGTTCACTTTGTCAAAATCAACCAAAATATATTAATATCCATGCCATTTTCTGTTGTGAAGAAATTAAATGCATGTTGTAGTCTAATGTTGACATTCTTCAGCTGCTCCTGTAAACCAGGCTATTGTTTTAAAAGAGTGATGTGTGTGTCACATGAACACAAAACTCTCATGCAATGACAAGACTTTGACAATAACAGCGGTGTAAAACTGTTGTTTATTTAGGTTTGTCTAATATTACACAGGGGCGAACCTAAGAAATATTTTAAGGAGGGGATAAAGAGCAAAAGAGCACATGGATAAACTTCCTGAAAAGGGCACCTCAATGAAAATTGTTAATAAATTGATTAAAAAATGGGCACGTTAAGTTTTTAGGGGGGACAGGTCCCCCCTCATGGGTCCGCCTTTGTTACATACCATTTAACATAGTGCGCACAGTGCAAAATGTATACATTTACCTATGTATAAAAGTATTTTGAATGTCTGCTTGTCTTTTCCTCATTTGTGCACTTTGTTTTCGGAAAGGTTTTCTAAATTCAACAACGGTATTTTGATGTCAGCTTTCTTAAAAGCAAGTTAAACATAAACAGACCAGCTTATTGGGTTCACATTTTTTCACGATACATCATTTATTATTTCTGACATACATTATTATTTTCTATCAATTCTTGTTATTTTTAAACCTAAAACATCATCAACTCACTGTGTATGCTTTGCTCTTGCTGCTCAGAACTTTAGAAATACCAAAATCTCCTATCTTCACAATCTCTTTCTTTTTGTCTAGAAGAATATTTTGTGAGTTCAAGTCTCGATGCAGGATTTGCTTTGAATGCACGTGTTGAAGAGACAGTAACATCTGGGCTAAAAACTTCAATATTTCCTTGTAATAAAAAAATTTATAATATAAATGTCTTAATGGTGATTTAAGTTGTACATATACAGGGTTCATACACTTAAAATGTTTTCATATTCCAGGACTATATATTATATTCTTCACTCTACATTTAAAATATTCAGTACAAGATTCAATTCATAAAATACCAATGCACTTGCTACATGTCTTCAAAAATATATTTGTTCTACACTAAACATGTGATACTGAAATTATATATACCTCCTCTTCAAGTAAATTATTATTTCTGCTTTGCAAATATTCCAAGAATGTTCCTCCTGCAAAAAAAAAAAAAGTAAGAAAGTTTTATAAATTTTAAAACTATTTACCAAGTAAAAGATTTACTCCAACAGGGTTCGAACTTAACGGTCGGCCCTGGTGATTGAAAACAATGACAGGCGACTGAAAACCCACAGTAAGGTTGCCTGCCTGGCGACCGATTTTTTAAAACAAATTTAAATCAATAATTAATAAATAAATAAAAGTATTATTCGGGCAAGTGAAAATAGATCTGGGCAAGTGAAAGTGCTGTCACCACTTGCCCAGATGCCAACTCAAAAAAAAAGGTTAAGAGCAGACACTGCTCCACGTTAGCAATAAAAAAATTAAAACATGTAGATTTACCTTCAGATCTTGTGCTCCTATTTTAACACATTCTGGCAGACTGCACATTATTTGGTTTCAAAATTATCAGTTTGGCATCTCTAATTCAACTTTGCAAAAAAAGTATTTATTTCCATTAAATTCTGTATAGTTCAGCTTTTAAGGTTTAAGCTTGATATATGGGATTTTAAGTTTTTCTAAGCAATTTAATGATTTATTTAATAATGGTTACCTAAATTCAATTTTTTTTGTAACCATATGATACACATGTGTATAATAAACACACATAACCAATACAAACAAATGACATATTCATTAAGAAAATATTCAACAAATTCCACATGGTCAAAATTCTGCTGAATTTTTTAAATGGGTGTATACTACCAAAACAAATCCCATAGATGACAATAGTAACACATGTGGCTAAACCTCCTACCTGTAGTATATCAATCGACATAAACGACATGGATACTACCACCACTTTAAAGTGAATGAGAAAAATTGGGGGTCACACTGCTCATTTCTGAGATAAAAGGTAGCATCTATGACTACCATAGTACAGCACAAAATTAGAGTACTTTTTTTAAAGATACCCCATACATGTTTTAAGCACAAGGCTACTTGACACAGTGGTACTAAATGAAATCAAATTTCATACATATTTTGCCCAGATTAAAAAAAAAAAATGTATAACCAACACACTCACATTTATCACAAATCACAGAACTTGTGATGTTCACTTCTCTATCAAAAGTTTGGTTCATCTCGAACTTTAACCCAGCCAGACATTATTTGGTTGAGTACTACTTTAAACCATGAATCAAAGACTGATTTCACTGAACATGTACACATTTATACCTTGGGCATATTCCATAACTATCATGAGAGCTTTGTCTTCTAGGAAGTTCTCATAGTACTCGATGATGTTTGGGTGATGGAGCATGGACAAAACCTTGACCTCATTGATGGCTGCCTGCCTTTCTTCACGAGTCATCTGTTCTACCGGAATCTGCTTGATGATAACAAGCTTCTTGTCAATCAGACGACGGCAAAGGTGCACCGTACTAAAAGAAGAGAAAAAAGAGAAAGGAAGTGAATTATTGTTTAATAACATGGGTCTCATCACACTTCAAAATATGGCTACTGGAGTAATATTTTGTCAGATGCAAATAAAGTATATTGTAACACTGCCCATATATAACAGAAATATTTCAAACAAGGGTGCCACTAAAAATGTTTTTAGCACAATGTTGACACGGGACCACAGACCTTTGTACACTAACCTCAGTTGTAATCCAAATGGATGTAGAAAATGGGTGTTTTCTTCTACTTAAAGGGATTACCTTTAGTTTTGAGACAAAGCAAGACTTCAGTTTGTTCCTCAAACAAGCATTTTGAGAGTACTGCTAAATCAATATATGTCCTCTACCGGGCCCAACAAATTTTCGTAAATCATCATGAAAATTAAACTTGGTCTGTGGCAATACATGATAAGTTATATTACACAAAATTCATTTTCAATATCTTCAGGTATTGCAAAAACAAAAGTCTGAAAAATTAATTGTTATATCGCCTAAGTCAAGAGCCGTAATTCTGTTACAAAGGGGTAAACTGCCATGAAAGTCAAACTTGATCTGTAACAGAACATGATAAAACTATACACAATATTTCAGCTCAATATCTTGAGGCATTATTAAAAAAATAAAAAGTCAAGGGCCATAACTATGTTAAACACTAGTAAATCACCATGAAAGTCAAATGTGGTCTGTAACAATACATGATAAAGTTATACACAAACTTTCAGCTCAATATCTCAATTTATTATGAAAAATATATGTGTGGGACAGATGACTGGACAGACGAACAGACAGACAGATGAAACATATAGTCCCCTAGATCTTATCTTAACATATCCCCTTCATAGTCCATTCCTTGACGTGGAGACGGGGCTCATATGTCTCAGTGACCCTGAGAGCTATGCCAGCAGGAGCTTTGGCTTCTGTTAGGGACACCCAAGCTGGACTGGTCAATGGGTAAAGGCTAGACTGATATGGACTACGTGTGAGGTAACCCTAACAGAAACCTCAAGTGCTGAAGTCAGAGGTATTGGGCTACACGGCGCACTCTAATAGACCACAATACCATGCATCAACAGCTATTATGACTACATCTCAACATATTTTGAATATTAATAATTATATAGATAACTACATTTAGAATGAGCTTTGGCCACATTTTATTTTCTAAGTAAAACATTTATATTGTAATAAATACTATAAAAGATTAAGATGTTCAGAAATGCATTCATATTCTAAGCAAGAAAATGCATGTAAATTGTAATTTTAATAATGTGATTTAAAAAAAAAAAAATTGCTAACAATTATTCCATTCATTTAAATGTGTAATGTTTGAATTGCAATGACATGTAATAATTTACAATAGAAAAATAGCCTGGTTAGCTATAACAGGTGCGACGAATTACCCAATACTACCCAATACAACCCAATACTTACCCAATACTACCCAATACTACCCAATACTTATCCAATACCACTACTAACTATTATACACATGTAGTATCACGCAAGAATCCCTTTGCGCAAATTGTATGTATCCGCAGACTCCAGTACGTTGGCATACCTCCTTTCATTCACCCTTCTGTAATACGAATAATATATACCCGGTAGGGCCTACAATATATAATAGGTTTCTCTTTTAAAAACTAAGTATGTAAGAAATGAAACAACAAATCTACAAAGATATCACATGTTTAATGATGATATTAACAACAACAATCATATTCATATTTGAATAATTCACATATTATTTATCGAATGTTTGCTTAAAACGCACTCCCACTTTGCGTCTTGGGAACATAACAAGAGGGGTGTGAATTTTGAGCACAATCACAAGTAATTAAAAAACATTTGTCAAAGTTTTAGATTTTTCAGATTTTGATCATTTTCTTTGGATAGTTGTTTTTTACACATGACAGTTTGGACCTGGGACACATAAAATCAGCAGCTTGTGTAGTATTGGGTAAGTATTGGGTAGTATTGGGTAAATCGTCGCACCGGCTATAACTGTTCACATCACTTCATTCTGTTTAACACCAAACCTATACTCAGAGGCATAAATAATGCAATAGGTCACACCTATGTTCAGTTATCGGTAGGGTTAAAAAAAAGTTCACAGGTCAATGACTATATATTCATGATCTACACATAGAAGGCTTCAAAAAATAATATACATGAAAATGTTTTATAGACCCCATTTGAAAAATTTCAAGTTTTTGAAAACAATTGACCGATTTGTCTCTTTTCTGCTAAAGGCCCCCTTCTCTCTAACTTCAGTAGAGGTTATACCTGCTCAAAATCGGTCTATTTCGGGAATAGAACTCATTATAGTACAGTTTATATCATATCCCATCCTTCCCGTGGATATAAGTGCCTACTCCGGGAGTCCCTTCTCCGTGAGTCGCAGAAGCCTGATCAACCAAGCATTAGTAAATTTCCTGGAAGATAATACCCCAGTCGACAAATCCGCCTAGCAAACTGCTTGTTGGAGTTAGTGTCAATGAATTTTAGAAGCCCCGATATGTCCCTAGATGCTGTGCCTCACGAGGACAACCGATTGAAGGTATGTCTCTCTGTTTCCAAAAAGTTTCAAGTATTACGAAAATAGTTGGAGATAAACTTCTAAGCTGAATCAGAAATTTCTACATCGACAACTACGAC
>JAECMU010048149.1:0-12199 GCA_016106625.1 Dracogyra subfuscus | reverse complement strand
TTGTCGGTCATCTTGATATGAAGTGATGTAGCGACGAGCGAAAACTGACGACGAAGTTTGAATATCGCGGCTTTTTAAACTTTTCGAGCAAACGCAGTACGAACGTTTGGGGCACGCCGTCCGCGCAGTATGCGCGCTGTGGTTGCGCAGTGACAACTCCTAGCACGCCGTGAACGCGCCGTGAGCACTCTGTAAGCGCGCAGTCGATCGCCAACTAGAACTCTATGGGAACGCGGTTGCACGCTACGGGCGCTCCGTAGAAACGCCATAATCGCCGTATGGTCGCCATGACATCTCCATCTTGTGAAAATTTTAAATGATTTGCAACGATTTTCTGCATTTTTCTGCGATCCAACGGCGCTCTGAGAAATTTTACATCGCCGGGCCAACTCCGTGGAATCGCGGTAAAGTGTGACAGGGCTTTTATAAGAATGCTGGAAAAATTCCAATGTAAACTTGCTATTGAATTTTTCTTGTTTGAACATTACTAATGCATCTGAGTGTGTTTGAAGAAAATGTTGTCATTTAAAAATTGTACCTTTTACGAAATATAGATTTCAAGTGAAATTACGGTAAGAAAATCATATGCTATATTTATTGTGTACGAACTCAAAACAAGGGTGCGAAAAGGGACTGTCGTCGACCTTAATGTAATTTCACTTACCCAAAAACTGCGATCCCAGGTATCTGGTGGTCACATGACCATTCACGTCCCAAAATCGAACATGTAGATCCATTTGTTTTTCTTGCATTTTCTTGTTCAAGGATTCGTCAAAACATATCACAAATGGTTCTTTTATGTCTTTTAGTAACTGCCCCTTAAAGTGATCTGCAATTCCGAACATGCACATGTAGGCTGTTTTCTTTTCCGCACAGGAAAACTTCCTAACGATGGCACTGTCTGGAAACATGATTTTAAAAAGTTCCGAAATGTGTTCATTTGATTTGTATGAATTATGGGTTGTTATAGTTTGCAAACACCACATAATTTCAGCCTTCAGGACATCGTTTTTCGATGCGAAATCTTGCAGCGTCTCAGTCACAGGCACAGATGATTTCGTGGTATTTCCGGGAATCGGTGCGACGCCGACTGGCGGAGGAACGGTAAAATCCCCAGTTACTGATGTAGTCGCAGATGGAGTTGGTTTATTCTCTGATTTGAACAACTGAGCAATGTTGAAGCTTGCAGTACTATCGGCTTTGTTTTTTCTGTGTTTTTCGCTGTTTTCGTGCGATTTCAGTGCACTCTCGCCCATAGCGGCAATGTTAATGTCCTTGCGACACCACGAACACACGGCCTTCGACACGTCCTTGCTCTCTCTGATCCACGCATATCATACACACCACGTTTTGTTGAAAACACACTTTCCACTTGGCATGTTTGAATTTAAACACGTGCTTCCAAAAACTTCAAAATGTAAGCGCTTACAAATTACTGTGTCGTCTCGCCCGACTTGTTTGCAGTTCTCAAAACGAGGCTATTACGCTCGTCAGTAATCGGTAAATCTCGGCTGAGGCATCGGAACATGGCATTTATCTAGTATATAGCATGGGCCGAGCAATAGGAACACCTCGTCACATTCCGCTACGCTAGATGTATATTTCGTAGAAATGTACGAGGTTTTCCAATTGTGGGCCGAGTACATTCAGGTCGCGGAACTTCGCGAGTGCTGGAATCCAAGTGCCAGCACGGAAGTAAAAAATTAATGCTAAATGTCGAGATTGTTTCGTAATTTGTAGTTTATATGACGCGCCAGTCGCAGACATGAAATTCAAGCACTTTTCAAGGACTGTAGCACTTTTTCAAGCACTTTTCAAGCACTTTTTCCCAAAAAAGTAAAAATAAGCACTTTTCATTTCAAACTCCTAAATTCAAGCACTTTTCAAAACCGTGCGAACCATGAGTACATCAATCCCATACTGATCAACCAAAACACCTTTTACCATTGCTATAATCTCTTTGGCAGTGGCACTGGGCAGTTTTCTTTTTTTAGAAAATGAACCACTGGTTCACCTCCAACCACAGTTACTATATATATTAGGAAAATAAGATAATCCGAATTTCGGGAAACATTATGAAAAAATAATAAATCGGCATTTTGTATCGCCAGATGACCAGATTGTAGCCAAAGTTGTGAGAATTCGCCAATTGGCGACAATGGCGAACGGCACCTGGAACCCTGTTGAACACAAACTAAGTCAAACCAAGAATATATATTCAGTACATGAGGGGTGGGGGTTGTAATAACTTGTGAAAACAAGTTATAATAACATAAACATAAGTTGCAATAACAAACATAAGTTGTAATAACATAAAAATAAGCTGTAATAACTTAATTCACAAACATAAAGATTAAATTTAATTTTGTGAACCTGTTAAAAATTCAATTAAAGAACATTTATTTGAATAATATGTATAGTAAGTTTGTAGTCTACTAGACAATTAAAGTGCGTAAAACTGGTCACGTGACCTAGATCGCTTTAAAAAGAAAGACTACCTCGTAACAATCCGTTAACCATCGGTCATATTAAATTATTTTTCTATAATAAATATATAATAAATAGTATCTTAAAAGATTAATCTTACATATAAATGTATAATTTAATCAATCAATGTGATCTTTATGCATTTAAATTGCTCTAGAAAGTGATGCCAAGAATGACCATTTTGAAACTTTTCTGTCTCGTGAACAGTTATACCCTTTCTATCCCGGGTCATGCTGAGCACGATGTACTCATCAGATTGGCATCAAACATCACACAATACAATAATATTAAGTAATGTTAATCATGTTCACTTACCTTTTAAAGGTGTCCGATTCCTATGTAGGTGAGCTTTTGCTAGTTAAAATTTAGTGATGTTTTCAAAGCAATGTGAAATTAAACATATTGATAGAGTACGAAATTTAAAAAAAAGAAACCGTTTCTGTTTTGAGATATTTTTTTGATAAAAAATAAATTAAGAAAAGAATTTTTTTTTTTTTTTAAAAGGATTGCAGAACAGGCAGACCCTATATAAATAGAATATTTTTACTACGTTATAGACCATGAATCATGCGGATTCCCTCCCCTTTTGAACCAATAAAAACCGCGCTTTTGTAGACACCACTGTAAACAAAGAGGAGTTTTCCGGACACAGTTATCTGGGTAGGACTGGCTATTGTTGATAGTATGTATTCCCACATGCCTACATATTGTATTCTAAAACGGAAACGAAACAGAATTTACAAAAACATGAAACGGAAAATAGCTCTTTTTTTAAAAACGGAAAACCACTGGGTCTACACATGAGTTCCATCTGATTCAAATTAGACTCTGCCATCCCCCACACCACACACACCATTCGTCCGGCTGGTTAGGGGCCTGACATAATCCTGATTTAGGCAAAAATAACGGTGTAAAGTTTGCAATCTTTTTATCTTCTTCTTCGTATTAAAGCACCTCTCCACAGGTGCAGCGATTACTGCGTCCTCGTAAATACAGTCAACAGTTTGAGAGAAATGTGAATACACTTCGAGTGTAGATTGTGACGTCACTAGAAACGGGACAGTTTCCTTCCCGCTCTTTACGATTAAAAGGCCCGATACACGTAAATGGTCACTATTAATCTCTAATCGTCCCGATCTGCGAAACTAGCAAAACGATTAGTACTAGCTGTTACCGATACGATCAGCTATCTGTATCCAACACAGTACTAGTGTTGTTGCGAAAACGTACTACTATGGGTTAGATGTATCTTGGCACATATAGTGCAGGACGGTAGCCCAATGGTAAAGTGCTTGCTTGATGCGCGGTCAATCTGGGATCGGTCCCCATCGGAGGGTCCTTTGGACTATTACTCGCTGTAGCCAGTGCACCACATCTGGTATACCAGATGCCGTGGTATGGGCTATACTGTCTGTAGTATGGTGCATATAAAATATCCCTTGCTTTTAATGGAAAACATAATGGGTTTCCTCTCTAATATATAACTTTTATGGCGATTTACCCATTTTTCAGATAGGTATGGCCATTGAACTTAGGAGATAGGACAATTTGTTTAG
Source organism: Dracogyra subfuscus (assembly GCA_016106625.1). Classification (NCBI taxonomy): domain Eukaryota; kingdom Metazoa; phylum Mollusca; class Gastropoda; order Neomphalida; family Peltospiridae; genus Dracogyra; species Dracogyra subfuscus. The sequence goes on along the minus strand of JAECMU010048149.1, from coordinate 8,156 downwards.
CCCAGTATAGTAAACATTTATTGTTTTAGCAGTAATATACCAGAATGCTTGTTTTTTATTACTATTAACTGTCATATTAATTATTTTTACTACAGGAGTTGTCTGAATTCAGACGTAAAGGTCAGAACATCATAGAAGAATTTCACCTGTAAGTATCTCGTTAAATATATTGGAGCTGACTATCAGACATTGTTACGATCGCCAATTCGACAAATGATGGCAGTCCACTATTTTCTTTTGTTTGATGTTTGTTTTCTAGAGCACAGTTTACTCAATTAACATCAGATTTGTGGTAGTTTAGATAAGTAAGTGTCTTAATAGAAACCTTTGCAAACCCTTAAGACATTTATTCCTTAAATTTACCAACATTATGTTGAGATTGGCCCAAATAAATTGTGTAAAAATATCAAGATCCAAAGTTATAATATAACTTTTTTTCTTCTTTTTTTCTCAGATCGGAGATCCATAGAATATCATATTCACAGACCAAATTGTTTATATATTGTATTATAGTTTGTCAGCGATTTACACATACATATTTGACGTACACACTTGTACACATTAATCATACAGGCTCCCATTTTTGTAGGGTGGTGGGGTGGGGTAAGCTTTTACAGTCCGATTTAAAGGAAAATGCTGTGAGAATCTTCATAACAACATTTATCCATATCAGTATTACAATTCTTGTCTTGTTATTAATTTTTATTTTATTTTATTACATGTATAATTATTTTAAATTCAATAATTTATTTTGTGGTAGTTGGGACATACATGCAAAAGAATGGATGCAAATTGCTATATAAATTCAAAATTTGAATAATTACTGATTTCCTTCTTTTTAATTTTTTCTGAATTGTTTGATATCATCTAACTTTTTTCTCTTCTGAAAATTGTGACTTTCGGACAAACTGTTCTTGTTATCACCAGCTCTTAGTGTTAACTTGTTTCTTTTGAGAATGTGCACTATCTCACAAATGTCATAAATTGAACTTATCAGAGCTTGCAAGAAGCTGACCCTTCTGTTTTATTATTGCGTCTTATACATATACTGTCTCATTAAAGACTGTAATTTCAAGTTTCAGGCAACTGTATGCCAAAGCGAAAGCAGAATACTTGGATAGCCTGTTGGAGGAGGAAGTCGAAAGGCTGCCAACCATCGAGGAGGAAAGTAAGTTGAGTCGCATGTCTAGAAACTGATATGGTGATTATGTTTATCACAGCTATATAGTTCGAAACCAGGGCCATATTTCTAATCCAAGAAAGAAAGAATGCTAGAAATGTTTTACTTAACGACACACTCAACACATTTTATTTACGGTTTTATGCCATGGTATCAGACATATGGTTAAGGACCACACATATATTGAGAGGAAACTCTCTGTCGCCACTTTGTGTGCTACTCTTTTTGATTAGCAGCAAGGGATCTTTTATATGCACCATCACACACACAGGGTAGTACATACCACGGCCCATGATATACCAGTCGTGGTGCACTTGCTGGAATGAGAAATAGCCCAATGGGATTTCAATCTATGGCTTTAAATTTCCGTTTAGTAAAGGATTTTTGAAAAAGAACTATTTACATGTGTGTGTGTGTGTTTTGTGTGTGTGTGTGTGTGTGTGTGTGTGTGTGTGTGTGTGTGTGTGTAATAATAATAAAAAAGGTCATAGATGGGTAAACCCGAAAGTTTAAAGGTAAAGCAGTTTCAGATCAATTATTTGTCTTTGTATGTCTAAGTGTTGTGAGTAAGTTTGGTGTTTATCTTCATCAATTGCAGCTTCAGACAACATGGGGTGGATTGAGGAATCCAACATGTCTCAAGGAATCCAGTAAGTATCCAACTCATTATATTAAATGAATGAGGACAGATTAAGATCACTCATTCCAAAAACAATGGTAATGCACTATTCACATTTCACACTATTGCATGTACATGATTTTTTCCCCCATGTATTTCTACAAAGCTAACTAGAAACAAATTCTATAAAAATGGAGGATGGTGTTTGTTCAAATTAACATTTGTTGCGAATCACATGACCTTTCATACTCTAGAACAACAATGCTAAGTAATTTAAATTATATGTTTTTATGCTATATATTGAAAACTCTAACCTCAATTTTCAGCCCCATGTCCTCTTCGATTGGATTGGCAGAAGTGCCGACAACCTCCAAAAGTAGTAAGTAGTGTAGGGTGTATACCACCAAATCAAATCCCTTAGACGACAGTAGTAACATATGTGGCTAAAACTCCTACCTGCAGCGTACCAATCAACATAAACGCCACAGATATAAATACTACCACCCCTCACACTTCAAGTGAACCTGAGAAAATTGGGGGTCAAGCTGCTCAGTTCTGAGATAACGGGTAGCGTCTATGACTACCCTAGTTCTGCGCAAAATTCGAGTAATTGTTTTTTACAGGTAACCTATGCATGTTTCAAGCACAAGGCTACTTAAACATTGGTACTAGATGAAATAAAATTGCATTTTTTTATATCCAGATGAAACTATAATTTTTTACAACCAACACACTCACATATATAACCAATCACAGGACTTGTGGTGTTCGCTTCTCTATCAAAAGTTGGGTGCACCTCGAACTTTGACCCAGCCGGAAGTTATTTGGTTTAGTACTAACTATACTGATAAGATATATTTTTCAAAAAGTGTCCAGCTATGTGTCTTTATGACAACCAGGGTCTGGTGTATTCTGATATAAACTGCCAACCTCACTGAAACTGTTGTTTCTACAGTGCAACCTAATATAATGTACACCTCAAAAGCATATATATTGCACACAATTTTGTACAAATGCAATATGTCATATTAAACAAGAAAATGTTTTAAAATAAAACTACGGAAGATATTTACTTTCAGTTGGGTGTGTGTACTGAGGTACATATGTAGAGACAACAAAGATAGTCAGAGTACCTCTACCCTTTAAAGAATCCCATTAAAACGCATGCACTTAATTGACCCCTAGATTGCCAGCCACCATTATTCTTGACTATATTTTATTTATAGCCTATTGTAGTTGGAGGTTTTAATAGTCGTGATATCTGGAATTATCATGCATCTTTCACACATTTATTTTGATTAAATACTGAAAAAACATTTATTTTCTTGCATTATTTTCTAATCCAGATAAATACAATATGTATATTGGATGTATTCCTACCCTCTGTAATCCAGCATTTTATTAAGCTAGTAACATTAGGTAATATAGCTTTAACAATAAAACAAATTATCAACTTAATCCAAGGCAGATAATCAAATCTGAAAAAATTTGTTCTGAATCTAGTATAAACTCAAAATGCACTTCATGAGAGCTAACTAAGTGATTATTAAGAAGACAAATTGATCTGGAGATCTAAATGTATGTTTAACAACCTTATTGTTATGTATAAATAAGAACAGAAGGCAAAATAGTGACAACAAATGTAATTATGTTTTTGGTAAAGTTTTTCTTCAAATTTACTTAAAATTTTGCATAAAACTATAAATTTGTCTAAAATATACCTTAGCACCCTATAAATATCTCAAAATGACAATACAAATCAAGTTCTTTACAAATTTGAGTTTTAAGAATTTCATACATGAAAAATTAACTAGGTTAATGGAAACTAAAGACATTAACCCACTATTGACACATGCTATTTTTAATATAAAAATAAATTGCTATTAAAATCTTAGTTCAGGTTGCCTATAATATATATAATACCATATTTAAGAGCAGTTGTATATGGCAAGTCAAATACCATGTAAAAAATATATATATTGAAATTTTTACATTATGAATTTTAGGCCCAAACCAACTTTTCCTCAGTGCTAACATTGATTCAAACTCCATTCAGAGCCATGTACAGAGATTATTGTCAAGGTCAAGGTCATTGTGAACTTGCATGGTCGAGTGATTGCTAATTAATCAACCAGTATAATTTATTTAAATAAAATGACAAAAACACACTATTTGTTATTATGCAGTGAATATGTGCTATAGGGTGTATACCACCAAATCAAATCCCATAGACGACAATATTAACATGTGGCTAAAACCTTCCTATATAATACTTGCCACATGACATGTGTGTTTCATTGTTTCTGTGTTTGTATGAAAGCATGTGGAATTTAAGTGCTTACTATAATGTACGTATGCTATTCATTTCTCATTGTGTTACTTTATGCTATATTGTACAAACTAAGGAACATTAAAACAATCCAAGGCTTAATTCTTTCGAATTCATAGTGTCAACACCTAAAATGGAAGCGATTTCTATGTTAAACCACCAGTACATTTTGAACATTATTGAATAAATTATAGTGATACACTCTCACAGCTGGTTAACGTAAATACCATAAATATACTCTAGTCACTTGTTAATTATATGCAGGGTTCTATTTCTTATGTGTACTTGTATTTCTTACACATACGTATATGGGATGACCCGTTGTAGATCAATATTGTCTCCAACATAAGTTGGAGATCGCTTCAGAGACTTACAATTGGCTGTTCCGAGGTCATGACCCAAGTGTCTCGAATAACTATAAACTGAGGATGTCATTTTAGTAATTCATTTTATGTCTATGGAGATATTAACTTATACATTCAACTTAATGTTGAGGCTTTTTGTTTAATGTCTTCCCGTTAAACTATATTAAAATCACCTTTTTTACGCCTATCTATGATAGGCCGTATTTTGGTATGGTGTTGTTCGTCCGTCCGTATGTCCGTCTGTTAATTTTTTCTTGTCCGGTCCATGTCTTCTATACAGATGCATACAGGACCACCAAACCTGACATGTAGGAACAACTTGGGATGACAGTGTGTCGCGTAATATTACTAGGTCATTAAGGTTGTTTAAGAAATAAGAATACTGTACTCGTGCTCTTTAGACACATTTGAAAATCAATCGTTGTAAGGTCTCACTACAGAGATCTCTTCCAGGTGAGAGTTCATTCACCACGATAGTTCCTACTTGCGACAGATGTTATGGTTCACATATTCACTTCTATGACATGGTGAAGAATTAAAACAATACGTATGTTTAATGGTAAGTCTTCTGGTTGTGTTTTGTCCATGCTGTGTAATATTCTGCATTGACCTTTTGGGACATGGATATATAGCTCAGCTAGGAGACAGCCAGAGTGAATCGGTTAATGAACCACCTGTTCAGACAGGTACTTAAGCCAGATACGGTCATGTAGGGGGAAAAAAAACTGAGAGAGAAATGTTCTCACTTTTGGAGTGAAAATAAATGCTTATATAATGTATGTTTACAGTAGTGTATGTTGTTAGTGCCAACGAGAAGCTGTTCTATTGGCAATCCTCATTTGAAGTTGGGTAATTTATCATTTGTTTAAGTGGCATCTGTGTAGTGAGACCTAAGATACATCGTGTCCGGTTTTTATTCTCTATGTGTACATGTAGGTTTGTGGTTGATTACTTGTAGATCGGCACGTGACTTCCTCACTACCAGAAACACCAGTGGACAACACAACATCAGTGGACAACACAACATCAGTCGCCGGTTGCTGGCAGAAACAGCGGGCCATCCAAGTGTTATTTACTTGTGTGTTTTGTGTACCAGTGGAGTGTAAGTGCATAAATAATGGAAATCACTAATGTTTTTCACATCATTGTAATTATTATTATTATTATTAATAATGTTATTTTATTGGAACACGCAGGTGTGAATGTAGTACAAAAAACAAAGAAGAAAAGAAAAAAGAGATAATGAAAATAAATAAATAATAAAAATAATTAAAATAAAATAAAAACCAACCTACCCAACCTGTTTTCTTCTCACAGTAGTAGGGAAGCCCGTATGGGGCCATGACCTACTTTCCCGTGATCACGTGACCTTGGTAGGAGACGGTGGGCTTGGTGCAAGTGTATGGTCTCCATAGGAAACAATAGCTTTTGTGTAGGAAACAAAGGTACAATGACCTTTGTGTAGGAGACAATGACATAATCAGGGTGCAAATTGTTTTGAAAATTTTGATTAGCAGTTTTTCCTACTGGATGGAAAATTGAATAGCAATTATTGGAATTTGATTAGCACTTTTATAAAATGAGTAAAAATTAATTAATAAAACACATTAGTTTCAATAAAATTGCATGTTTTTTTCATTGTTCTTACATCTATATTGTTTGTTGCTGTAAACTCAGAAAAGTATAGAACAGACTACATCACTGTCACTTGTTTAGTTGTACAATAATTATGTATGAATAATTATCCTCAATGGTTATGCTAAGCAGCTTGGTCATCTAACTTGTTCAAAGTGATTTTTAATCTTTCTTGAGTTGATTTTCGCAGCTAAAATAATTCGCGATCAAACTTTCATTTTACATTTTCGCGACAGTTTTTTCAAATAATAAAATAAAAACGACAAAAAATATCAACTGAACGTCTTTCAATGACAGTTCACTGCGATATACACTCAATACATTCTCGCCGTTAGTCTTGTCCACGAGTATGTCTAATAAGACATGATGCAGAAGACATACAAATTCATATACTAGACCAATTAATCTTTATTAGTGGTATTCACAGGTTGCATTCAGGTTTTCAAATAATAAAATCATAAGCATGTATCGAATTATCACAAGTATAATCAGTGTAAAAACAAACAAAACTGAAATCTCGTATTGACGAGATATCAAGAGTGAGTTCAGCCAGCAGTTTGTCGCTAACGTTTGCCTGACTGTTTTTAACGCAACAAGTTAAATCGAATGACCACTTCAACAAGCAGACAAAACAATTATCAAACGTTCGCAGTACTGGCTGTTGCTGAACGCAGATTGTGCATAGCACTGCATGTTGCTTGCAATATAAAACCACATGACTTGGGAGATAATATTAAATGTTGGCGGTAAAAATAAAGTGCATGCGATGCGATATGTAAAATGTTTTGTATCTATAGGTATTATTCAAAGCTCAATCGGAAATAAGTTAGCACGTAATTAAATTCGCTGAGCTATCAGCATGTTCGCTGTTTTCGCGGTATATTTTATTCGTGAACATATCCGCGTATACGGTAGGCTACAAGTTCTGTGTACACGGTCATAGCCGCTTGCAAATTTGGTTACCAACAATGATAATGACATAGCAACCTGTACGTCACTGTTTTTGTTAGAACATCAAACATCCTCCGCGTATTTTATATTCGAAATACTGAAACACGCGTGAAGGTTGTACATGGAGATTGTTTTTTATTTATTTTTTAAAGCCAATATCCGCGCATGCGCTACAATAAAACCGTTTATCATTGGCGAATCATTTACTCAAATGCATTCACGGGAAATTAACACCCTTGAGTGCGACCTTCTCCCGCGATCTCAGTACAAAGATTAATTTGGCTACCAAAAAAACATGCATCGCAAACTGCTATTCATGTTATAATATTGCATCGCGATCGCAAGATTTTGCATCGCATTTTGCGATGCGAACCCGGTCATTTTGCAGCCTGATAATGGCCTTTGTGTAGGAAACAATGGCCTTTGTATAGATTGGCACAGGTGTGTGATCTGGGTAGGAAAGTGAGTTACTAGTAGTTGCTTAGTGGTTAGTGAGAGAGAAGAGGGTGTATTGGTCTGGGTGGGAGCCCTTACTGAGCTGCGAACCCTGTACCTACCAACCTTATGTCTGATGGCTTAACCATTAAATTTTGTCTACGTTTCCACATATTTCTTTATTTATTTCTATCAGTCTATTTTCGACTACTGCAGCTTTTTCTGTCGTGTACCTCATATGATGCTTAAACATGTTCGATTAAATTGTAAATTTTTGCAAATTCAATGTCGTCTTGGTGCTTGTAGTGACCACAGAAAGCGCAGCGTGTCTAGGGAGAGGCATGACAAGGTGGGCGGGTAACTGGAGGGAGAAGGTTGGGGTTGATGCTGTGTCTGGAGGGATATGGTCGAGGTTGGTAGTGGGTCTGTAGGGAGACGGTTGAGGTTGGCGATGGGTCTGGAGGGAGAGTGATGAGGTTGGCGGTGGATCTGGAGGGAGAGGTCCAAGGTTGGTGGTGGGTCTTGAGGACTAGGGTTGATGTTGGAGGTGGGTCTGGATGGAGAGGGATGAGGTTAGCGGTTGGCCTGGATGGAGAGGGTTGAGGTTGGTGGTTCTGCAGAGAGAGGGTCAAGGTTGGCGGT
>JAECMU010048100.1:0-10439 GCA_016106625.1 Dracogyra subfuscus | reverse complement strand
ATAAATAGAATAACAAACTCGGTACCAGTTATTATCAAATTTATCTCCCTCGTGAAATAATTTTCATTTGTCACTCGCTAAAGCTCGTGACAACTGAAAATTATTTCACTCGGGACATAAATTTGATAATAACTGGAAACTCGTTTATTATCCTCTATATATTATATGAGCTACATTCTGGTGAACTGTAGGAGTAAAAATAAAAACATATCATTAAAATCCATATTTAGATCGCCTTTCAACCGCCTATGGCATAATGTTAGATTTGCATCGTCATTTACCTTTCTTTATAACAATACATTTTCCCACATTTTAATGCTCTTTTTAAATCAAGGATTATATTTTTCATGTTGTCGCAAGCAGATGTGATGTAGTAAGACTTCAATTTACGTCAAACGTCTTCACTCCGGAATAACTTTGACCTGGATTAATTCTAAAAAGACGAACACGCATCGTAAATTGTAACAGGAATAAAGCGATGCGAACTATTCCTGGGCGGACTATAATTGGGACTTAGCAGACCACTACAACAGCTCCTTTGTAATTACATGTCTGTATTCCTCGTGCGATGTTGTGTATGCGTCAGTGTCTGGTATTGTCGGTAGTCCAGTGGGTCGGACATAGTCCACTGTTAAAGTGTTCGCTGAATGCGCGGTCGGCTTAAGATCGATCCCCGTCGGTGGGCTATTTCTCGTTTCAGCCAGTGCAACACGACTGGTATATGAAGCCGTGGTATGTGCTATCCTGTCTGTGGGATGGTACATATAAAATATCCCTTGCTACTAATGAAAGAAAGAAAGAAATGTGTTATTTAACGACGCACTCAACACATTTTAATTACGGTTATATGGCGTCAGTCATATGGTTAAGGACCACAAAGATATTGAGAGAGGAAACCCGCTGTTGCCACTTCATGGGCTACTCTTTCCAATTAGCAGCAAGGGATCTGTTATATGCACCATCCCACAGACAGGATAGCACATACCACGGCCTTTGGTATACTAGTCGTGGTGCACTGGCCCACAGACCGACTTGCTATTAATGGAAAAATGTTGCAATTTTTTTCTATAAGACTGTTATATATAAAATGACTGAATGTTTGATACCCAATAGCCGATGAATAATAAATCCATTTGCTCCAGTGGTGTCGTTAAACAAAGCAAAACAACTTGGTGGTCCAATCTCCCCGTGTAGAGCCGCCTCTGATGTGGAAGATAACTCTATTAATGAACTGTTGTCTCCCCTCGTGGCAAGAAAGTGGGTTACAATGTATTGGATATTAATACTACAGCTTCCTCATTTATTAACCAGGCACTGTTATAGACCGCTGTACTCCTGTTTGCTTTGCCGCATCTTCATCTTTAATGGAATGTTGGTTTTTTATCTTATATTTAATTAATGCTTAGCTTCACATGGATTGAAAGGTTAGTTATAGGAAAAAACCCAATATTGCAAAGGTTTTTTTCTTTTTTCTTGTTTCTTTCTTTACAACTTGAAATGAGCTGTATAATGTGTAGAGATGTCTAGTGTTAGGACAGATCGACCGACTCACACAAATGTGATTCATGTTGTAGGACCATTGGATTTGTGTCAGTTGCTGTGCTCCACGACTGACATTTTAAAAATTGTGATAGGTGCTGCTTTGTCTATTGTAACGTTCAAATTAAACGAAACCCAATATGGTGGTATTGGGTGTCGTTTATGACACCAATAATTCATGTATCACTTTGAAATGAAATAATTGATGGGTATTTTTTGTTCGTTGTTGAAGTAGATAAACATTTATTTTTCCTTAATATCTGCTCATTAAACTATTTTAAGAGTTGTTTGTTAAGCATTTATTTACTTTGTTTTCCATGTACCAGTATGACGTTGTCATATTTATCAGATATGAAATACGAGTTTGTTTTGTTTAACGACACTACTAAAGCACATTGATTCATTAATCATTGGTTATTGGATGTAACATATTTGGTAATTTCGACATATTAATCTGCAGTTCGCGCCAGCATAAACGCGGTGCCATACGCGCCATACCCAAACCCATCTTCGGTGTGTTTTTGGCATTACACCTCTCCAGCTACGATTCATGGTGTTGGTGTTATGGCTTACCTGACGAATATACACTCACAAATAAATATCCTGTGACTAGATTACTGTTTCAAACAATATAAACTAAACGCTACGGAATAGTATAATGTGTTTAAGAGGACCATGCACCTTTAATTTTTGAACTAGACAAATAGAGTGCCTTCCACTGTAATTCATGGACTGTGTTTGGTTGTAGATGAGTGCGGCGACGGTGATGCGCAGGCAGTCGTCGTCCTCCAATGAAAACGATGTTCGGATGCGGAACAACCGGTCCGGCAGTCAGGACCCGACCATGGGGGAGTCGCCGCCATCATCTCCAGCAATGGCCGCGGGGAGGACGACAAGAGGGTGCTGCTTTTGTTGGTAAGTCCCTGTCAGAATTAATGTTCGAGATAACATCGGCGTATATTAATTATTCAAAGTTGTATATCTGTTCAACACGAAGACCAAAGGATATTTGTTCAGACTGTAACATGCCCAATTCCATTCAAAGATATATATACAGAGTCAAGGAGATAGTTTATACAAGGTCTAACTTGGTTGTAGTCCTAGTCCACTGTAATTGTAAATAGAAAATATGTATATTTATTCAACCCAAAGACCAAGCCTGTGTAACCTTTGTCTCCCGTTTGAATTACGTTTTTGTATCTACATTTTCAAAAATCAAAACTGAATCTTGGATCCAGTGGGTAATATACTAATCAGAACATAACAGTGGAGGTTTTGAAACTATCCATAAAACAGCATAACAAGCCATCATAGTACCGTTATAAATATCCAGGAAAACAAATTGAAAGCAAGGCAGCAAGGTCCTCCATCAACTGAAGTTGAAGCAAATGGACACGGCGGTCCAATCATACCTCTTTTTTCACCACTTTTTATATTTTCGTGTCGCCCCATAACACGACTCGTAGCAGGTTAGTTGCTCTCCTGTATATGAGTGCACCCCCCTTCCTCCGCCAACATAAATTTTGGCTACTTTACTTTTCAGGTCTTGCTACCATTACCAGTATTTTAAATATCTAAAGTCAGTTAAAATGAAGAGTAATCTCTTCCTATTTAAGCTACAAGTACGTAGCTGTAATTCAATTGTATGGGAACATATGAAAACACTTAATATTGTATGCCAAATTTAATTCGCATGCAGCGTGGTAATGTCTCGGATAAATACAAACATGCAGTACGTGAATGAATGTCAGTAAAGTGGGACTGACTTCCCACTTACCGTAATACAAGATCAGAGTCCCGTTCCACGAAGAGATCTTAGCCCTAAGATCAACTAAAGTGTATAGGGTAGCTATGTGCCTAAGGTAATCTTAGGGCTAAGATCGCTTCGTGCAACGGGGCCCCGGGCTGTATCTCTGCAGAATGCAGAGTTCAATAGACATTTGGCAAAATACAATGTAGTGTATGATTCCATCTAGTACCTCGTATGTAGAAGGACATACACTGTCGAGGACATCCTTTACTGGATATTTCATCGCTCTTGCATCGGCCCAAACAGGACTGCCACTGCCAGACCAGTTTACTAAATCAATCGACACCTGGAACTTAAAATATTATGTTTTTCTTGTGTTATGTAATTATTTACTTCTTGTAATACCAGATAAATTAAACTCCTCTTTTACATATTAACTGGAGACAATTGTTTCCACGACATATTGTTTTACTGTAGCCATTTTCTTAATTCTTAGAGGTGCACTGCTGGTAACACGGTTAAATTCCTGACTCAGTGCATGAGAGCGGGCAACATAGCCCAGTGGTACAGTGCCCGCCTGATGCGCGGTTGGTCTAGGATCGATCCCCGTCAGCTAACCACTGGGGGTTTTCTCGACATAACCGTATGTCCGACGCCGATATAACCGTAGTTAGAATGTGTTGAGTGCGTCGTTAAACAAAACAAAACAAAACAAAACAATGCATGAGGGTTATGCCTTTAGGTACCCTCCCTAAAATATATCCAGGGCCCTTCATTGATATTCAGTAAATGATTACAATAACTGTAATTATATCATGTCACTCGCAAGTGTTTGTAAAATTAACGTTAGACACGTTTGCAGTTTCTGTATTAACTAATCATGTGTCATATCAGAGAATAGATATAATAGTTATATGATAAATCTAACATATCTCCGTACGTAACTGGAAATTCACTGTAATAGTGTCTGCCAGGTGCATCTGTTGTGTCAATCAGCATTGCAATGAAACCATTGCGGTGTTCTATTATAGCCACGGATCTACGTACGTGCCTGCCTGTCTTTTTATAATTACTTACAAAATATACCTTGCTGATAATCAGAAAGAGTATCGTGTAGAACAATTGTGACGTTCAATAGTCACCCACATGGACCATCTACGACATTATTCTTAAATATTTTCTTACGCCTATATGCTTCTAATATTGGACACCACCATTTAGCCTAATATGTTCAAGTGCCTTAATCTCTTACACCGGTTTTCTTTTTTCTTTCTCCTTTTTTTGTTGTTGATAATTTAAAAAGAGATAAGGGCGATCAGATAGTTTACGAATGTGCTAAATCTACGTAGGTCATAAAATGTTATGGTAACTGTCTTTTACCCCTTCTGTTCGTTAGTTGGGGGCTGGAGTTAACTCAGTTGGCAAAGCGCTCACCTGACGTGCTTGTGCCGTAGGACCGAGCCTCCTCGGCGGATTCATTGTTCCTATATTTGTTCTGTCCCAACAAGTGCTAAGGATACCCTGTTGTCTAGTTCACAATAAATTAATACTGATTAATACCAATTCAAATGATAACACAGTATTCAGTTACAAAGATACATTTCTGTTATTCCTTCTCGTGATAAAACCAGACTTCAGTAAACAACTTCCGACTAGGTGTAGAAGCTTTGCCTTGTACTCATAAACAAATTACTTTATAATGGTGAATCTGATGCCAGGGTTCACAAACTACGTCCAGTTCCTGCATCAACACTCACCCCCAATAACTTATATTATAAATAATGCTTTAATATACAATGTAGCTTTTTACTTTAATATCGAGAAAATGCATAAACCGAGCTGAAATATAAAGAATTGCATCTGCTGTCACTAGGGACAATAATGCATCGTATCTGGGAAATGGCCTTTGGGTGAAAATGGATTAATGCCCCTGACTATTGCTTCTTGTGATTGGGTCGATGTACGTCTTGGATTGGTTGCCCGCTCCGTGTGTTGTTCCTATCTGGGCTACAATCTCCAGGAAGTGAATCAAATGTAAATGATATTATCGACAGACAACGGGCTGAATGTTCAAATCGAGTATTCAATATCAGCAAAGCATATAGGGTGTACGGCAACAAATCAAATCCCGTACACGACAATAGTAACACATGTGGCTAAAGCTTCTCCAAGCAACGTTTCAATCAGTATATTAGTATATTAGCCATAGATATGCTACTAAATACTAAATCAACTCATCCTTTAAGAAAATCAAAGAAAATTGGGGTTTATGCTGCTAGGTTCAGGTTTAACGACAAGCGTCTTGGGCGAGTCTAGTTTCGCTCCACAAACTTTTAGTAGGATTTGTTCAAATAGTAAATTTCTTCTGAAAAATAAATCTGTTTGAAGTGTATTTTGCAACGTTACAGAATACATGCTATACGGATTCCAATATTGGTAAAATATATGAATTCTGCCATCCATTAACTCTCAATCCTGCAAGTGCTCTGACAAATATGTTACAATGCTTTTAATATAGTCAACCGCTAGCAATTCTTTAAATATATATACCACGACATATACTGTCGTGAAAATATTAGTATGGTCACAAAACGGATGGATACACACAGAAAGCTGTGTGTACTGCACTGCTATCATACATTTATCATTTCTAGGGATGTAGGGATTGATAAAAATCACTATGAGCATTCGTCCCTCTAGATGGTACCGACCGACCCCTCTGACTCATGGCCTTGTGAAAGAACAGTTTACGCCAGTCTTGTCACATATCGCACGATATGGCGTGGTCGTAGTTAAGCTAGTTAAAGGTCTAAGACTATCCTCAGTTGTCTGTCATTGTAACATGTTTTAAACTAACAGAGCATTTTTGGTTTTACAGATAAAATTACATATTAACTATAGTTTCTTGTTTTAAATGTCAGTGTCTGTGTATACAATGTAGTTATGTTATGATTATGTCTGTAGTTATGGTATGATGATGTGTGCAGTTATGTTATGATGATGTCTGTAGTTATGTTATGATGATGTCTGTAACATCCTAAACTGTATTTAACATCCCAGCTACGTACGAACACAATTATGCTGGGAAGTTATAATGAAATTTGATCTGCTACAAACTTTAGGACGACAAGAAACACATTCGATATACAGAAACTAATGAATGAATGAATGTTTAACGACACCCCAGCACGAAAAATACATCGGCTATTGGGTGTCAAACTATGGTAATGCAAGTAAATAGTGATGATCAACATCAATATAAAAATTCAAGGTTGAAACAAAAAAAGTTGTAAAGAACTGTTCAAAAATACAAAAACAAATATCACAGACTTTTACGGATACTGAATTTTACTCTAAACTTCAATGTGTGCTGTATTGGTCATTCTCAAAGAGAATGTTACACCCCTGCACCACGGTGAGGTTACAGCACGCGCAGGGGCAGAAACTAATATTCTAAACAATAACCTGTATTCAATATATAATATTTAGCTGTCAATATATTTATTATCTGGAAATATGTGACAATGGTTGCAAACTCAGGATAGTGCCAAACTTTGACTCTGTGTTTGGTATACTGGCACTGCTACTAATACGCGGATGTGTGTATGTCTTGGCCAGTGAAAGGGAGTGCAACAATGCAATCTGTCCTACTGCCAGCCATCGACCTTGTCGGAGAATGGAAACAGAATGGACGTGTCTGAAGTTCTGATGGATACAGAAACGTGAATAGCGTTACGTAGACTTGGAAGAATATATTTGTACTGGAATGGACATAAGAGAGTTTTTAGTGAAAACTGTTATATAGTTTAAGTATAAAGTACTAATTAGTCATGAACCAATGATCGACTGCAATCGAATGTTGATCGATTTGGCTCTACCGATGAGATTATCGATTATAGAAATCCATAACATATTGTGTGAGAAAAATGTTCGCTATAATTGTTCCTGCAGTGTAGATGATATACTATAAATATATTGGTGTTGCTGTTTGTTTCCATGTGTACAGTAAACAAGATATTAAATGGCTATTAAAAATAAACCAGCAATTTGTAAGGTGTACCATCGGTTAATACTGACAGTAGCTACTGATAATTTCGCTGTTAGCTAAGTTGGTAGTGTTGGATTCCTGTATAAAACGTATGTGACGCGAATCCCCTCAGTTTCACTTGTCTGTTATACTAGTTCCAGACTACCAACTGTCACGACAGAGTTGGTCAACTTGCCGATCTCTCGACTTCCAGGAGTGTCTGAGCCTGAGCGCTCTTATAACAATTCTCGTCGTAGAACCTATTAATTATTAATCTGAGCGCACCCGTCTAAGTCAAGATTTGGGAAAATTACAGCGCAATTATCGAGTTAGCCAAAACTAAAAACAATAATTTCATTGTTGTTTACTAGTAATTTCTAAGAAGTATATCTTGCACTTTTCAGTGAAATGTCGTCAATACAGTAATGATACACTAATCAAGAAAATAATTATACAAATGGAACTTACAATAAGCGTACATAGATCGTATTCTGCCATACCATTAATTTTAACAATCAATACAGAAAATAATAACGTCAGTCACTGTTGCTTGAAAAGTAAAATCGATTGAAGTTGTTAAGTGGAGAGTACTTTTAATACGAGAACGCGAAGTATATAATTGTTCTCGGTTTGTAGTTATATGGCGGTAATCTATATTTTATTTAATGGGTTAGGCTGCAGATTCGTGTTGGCGGTCGAAAGAATAAAAGAAAGAGATTCACTAAGAGTTTGTGGTTCGTGTACTATTTTTAATACAAAGATAATTTTTGCGAAACACAAACCTCATGTTGTAGTCGCCATTTTGATACACAAGCAGTTGGGCTGCAGATATAATTTTCACGATTTGGTATTTATGTTTATAATACAATATTTCACACTATTTAGAAACATATTTAAAAGACGTAATCATTACAAATAACTATAAATAAAAAAAAACCAAGATACCTTATGTTTAGTAATGGTAAACCACTTAAATATACACGACTGTACTAACGTTAATAAATGTATAATCAAGGCACAACGTAAAGTTTGTTTTGTTTAACGAACCCACTAGAGCACATTGATTATTAATCATCGGCTACTGGATTTCAGACATTTGGTAATTTTGACATACAGTCTTAGAGAGAAAACATTCTACTTTTCTTTCCATTAGTAGCAAGGAATCGTTTTATATGCACCAACCTTCAGACAGGATAGCGCATACCGCGGCCTTTGATATACCAGTTGTAGTGCACTGGCAAGAGTGCAAGGCTCAGCTAGTGAGACAAAATGGTATACTTAATGTGATAACACTTGCCTTTTTTTTTTTTTTATAAATTAATTTTATATTCATTTTTAACATTACTGTGAATTAATTAGATTATTGTAATATATTTGTATGTGAAAACCGCCGTGAAATGCACTCTAAATAAACTTATTCGTAGTCGTATTCGTATGATACAATATTTATTTATAAATTTTCAGGAAGCTGAATTAGATAATACAGACATATTATGAAAACTTAATCAGTCCTAATTACGACACAATTATTGCCGCTTTCTGCAAATACCAAAAACCACATCTTGTTAACCAGAGTACGACAAAGCGAAGTTTACGTGACGTATAAGGGATTCTGAAACCACACAATTAAAAAAGTACTCTTGTTATTTTTGAAAAGACAGGATATGATCTCGTAAGTAATGTAGCCTGTAGTTTTCTGTTGTTATTTTGTGTAGTTTTTTTTCGTTCTGATCGTTTTAAACTTAAATATAATAAAATAATCTCAGAAGAAAAACAATAAAAGAATGGGTTCACTGAGATAGTTCGATCCCACGGCGTAAGCACCTCAGGCGAGCGGTCCGCTCGTTATAATTTATTAGAAAATAAAAATAATAGTTTCCGAACGCATTCTGTCTCGTACCAGATCACTGGCTATCCAGAGACCGGCCCGAAACCTTATTTTTTCTTTGTCTCTGTATGTCTGTCTCATGTCTGTCTGTTCCATGCCGTTGCTTGGACTCGAATCTGTGGTACCGAATCGCCCGCAAATTGCAAGACTAACCACGATACGCTCTGAGCTATCGAAGATTCCATAAAAAGGAAATTCTTTAACTGAACCATATGCATGGGGACTACAATCTACGTGGTCGATCCCGCTTACGTGCATGAAACAGTGGGCAGACCTGGAACTGGCTAGTATGTATTGATGTATGATTATCTATATGTTGTATGTATGTCGAGGTTGACTGTTACATACATAGATATTAACGCACTGGCGTTGGGCACAATTAAATCCTTTCTGGCCTCACAAAGTGTCTCATGCCGTTGCTGGGACTTGAACCTGTGGCATTGAATCACCCGTAAATTGCTAGACTAACCACGAGCTATCGAAGATTCCATAAAAAGGAAGTCCTTTAACTGAACCATATGCATGGGGCCTACCATCTACGCGGTCGATCCCGTTTACGTGCACGAAACAATGGGCAGACCTGGCACTGGCTAGTATGTATTGATGTATGCTTATTTATATAGTGTATATATGTTGTGGTTCACTGTTACATACATAGATAGTAACTCACTGGCGCAAGGGATAATTAAATCCATTCTGGCCTCACAAACTGTCCCATCTTGTTGCTGGTACTCAAACCTATGGCACCGAATCACCCGCAAATTGTGTGTGTGTGTGTGTGTGTGTGTGTGTGTGTGTGTGTGTGTGTGTGTGTGTGTGTGTGTGTGTTAAACTGGGCCGCTGTATGAAACTTTGATGTCGTCTGCCTGATTGGATTAGCAGGTTTCATCAACGTGTCCCAGATATATCGATCCTGGGAAGCAGTTTGCTAGTATTTATAATTATGTTACCAAGATGACCTGTGTCGTTTGACAGGTCGACACCAGTGTAATACTCGCCAAGTAGGTATACGAGCACCAGTGTAATACTCGCCAAATAGGTGTACGACCACCAGTGTAATACTCGCCAAGTAGGTATACGACCACCAGTGTAATACTCGCCAATAAGGTATACGACCACCAGTGTAATACTTGCCAAGTAGGTATACGAGCATCAGTGTAATACTCGCCAAGTAGGTATACGACCACCAGTGTAATACTCGCCATTGAGGTATACGAGCACCAGTGTAATACTCG
>JAECMU010048092.1:830-16557 GCA_016106625.1 Dracogyra subfuscus | reverse complement strand
AGGGGCTGGAATATGTAGCCTAAGAAACATGTACGGTTTATTTATAAGATATTAAACTACCAGACAACTTGATAATAATGCCTACATTCATAATAAACTCAAGAGGATTTATTATGGACAGTCAAAATTTGAATGTTAGAAGCAAACGTATAAAGTACATGTATAATGCTTCGGACGATGGACAAGCCTGAATTTAAACCGAAATAATTAAAATGGTGAAAAAAAAGAAGAAGAGTTAGGCCAATAAAATAAATAAATAAATAAATATTTTTCAGATCACATACTTTCAGAATTTGATAACTGTAAATTAATCAAGGTATCGGCTCTACGCTTATTGACCTTTAAGCAAATAGTCGTCAAACAAAAACACGTCAGTAGCAACTTTACTTTGAAAGTTGTCCAATCTCTGAGACCGAAATTATTTTTTAAAACGTGTGTTTGCCGGTCCCACTTTTGTCATTCTTGTCGGTCCGAAGCACCTGTCCATTTCTATTATTAGAAGAAATTGCTATCATCAAGTGGACCGGCCTGCCCAGACATTGGTATCTCGTGCATGATTTAAATTAATAAAGAAATAGTGCTTAATATGGCCAGTGTTTTAGATGTTTGTGATTTTAAAGTCTGCCTAAATCACCAGTCACTGAAATCGGACCTACAGTATAGTGTCAATTGACTGTCACTATAGGCTACACATTTGTCAAAGTCGCTGAGCCTGTCAAGAGATTAAACATACGTTAACAATAGCACCATTCTTGGTTGAGAGAGCCATCACTCCAATTAAAACAAAGGACCCAGAATTTGCAACTTGTTACATACAATCAATACCTGTCAACACTTATGTCGGGTTGAATGTCCAAATCCGAAAGCAAGAGGCTTTTGTGCAATACAAACTGCTTAAAATAGTATAAAATATATTGAAATAATTTATAAATGTATTTATTGTGGACTATTCAATGTAGTGTATCCAATAATTATAAAGGATTTTAAAATTAACAAAAGGTTTCCACCTTTTTTTAACATGATGGAGTAAGCAGAACAGCTGCATGTACTGTTATCAGAGCCAGTAGAGGTCACATTTCATCAATGATGACGTTATTACTTTCTTTGTCTAAACATGTGCTAGCTCAGGCTGTGAAACGCTTCAACAGTACCATCTTTTATTAATTTTCAGTACACAGTACTGAATACTTGTACTTGTTAGAGGGCGAGATGTAGCCCAGTGGTACAGCTCTCGCTTGATGCACGGTCGGTCTGGGATCGATCCCCATCGGTGGGCCCATTAGGCTATTTCTTGTCACAACCAGTGCACCATGACTGGTATATCAAAGGCTGTGGTATGTGCTATCCTGTCTGTGGGATGGTGCATATAAAAGATCCCTTGCTGCTAATCAGAAAGAGTAGCCCATGAAGTGGCGACATCGGGTTTCCTCTCTGAATATCTGTGTGGTCCTTAACCATATGTCTGACGCCATATAACCATAAATAAAATGTGTTGAGTGCGTCGTTAAATAAAACATTTCTTTTTTTCTTGTACTTTTTATACATATGTGGGTAATTAAAATTCATAACTGTATGTGGTTATTCCTTTTTTATATTATTATTCCATTATGTAAAATATATACAATTTGTTGGGTTTTTTACAATGATGTGGTATCGTCCGTGGCCCTGTTTCAGTGAGAGCCCTGTTTTGGTGGTTTCTGATATTTGAAGATTTCTGATGTTGACTTTTGCATGTCTATCACATCCACAGAAATGTTCATAAAAATATTGAACTTTTTGTTGAACTTTGGAGTAATCATCTGTCAAAAATCGGAGAAGTTGGGCATAACCCCTACCCCACACCCCCCATGAAAATCACAATGGATTTACATGATTTGGAAAACAACCCTTAGAGACCCAAAAACCAGAAAATTCGGCATTTGGTTTTTCAAAAGTTTCAACTTTCACCCATGTATATATAGATAAGGAATAAAAATAATGTATTATGCTCGGCAAACTTGTGTATGTGTCTCATATACATGATAGTGAAAAGTAAATACAAGAAAAACATAAAACGTAAAAATAGAATGAATAAATATATTTAAAACTTCGTAAATACCAGATATTTCAAATGAAATTGTATGTGTCTGATATAGATGATAGTAAAAAGTAAATAAAATAAATAAATAAAAGTAGTTATATGACTGTCTTTTTTAATGAAACGATAAGATGAAACTATAGCTGTGATAAAGGTCTTTGTGAGGTAGGGATTTTGTTGGGAGAGGCATAATTTTATTAAATTTTAAATATACTGATATGTGTGGAGAATTAAATATCTCTAGGAATCTGCTTGAATATGACTATAATTCTAATTGTTAAAAGTAGCAAAAACATTCCAATTAAGCTCAATTTATTGTATAAATATTTTAATTTAGTTTTTTTTAAACCCTTGACAGGCGGCTCCAGAGACTTCGTCTAAATTAATGTTTCTCTGCGTTTGGTCTTAAACCATTCCAATGTAAACTTTAGTAGACTGTTTTTCGCTACCATTATACCATCTAATACGAAATATGTACGTTAGTCGCTAGAGATTCACAGTTCCGTCTAATTAGGCAAGGGACTGTCACTCTTCGTGTGCATACGCAATGGGAATGCGAAAGAGGTCTATTGTGTGTTTCTGTATTAATAAGATACGGCCAGTCAGACAGTTTAAAAAATATACTAAATTAAGATACAGAATTTTGTGCTAAATGTTCCAAATATTTTCAGAAAACGAGGACGTCTTATAAATACGTGATCTGTCATTCTAATGTTTTCATTACATACACTATATCTACAGCAAATCAAACAAATTATGTCACTATTCAAGAAATAAATCATAAGAACAGTGTCATTATTGAAAAGAGTTAACTATTTCCTTTTAACTAAAGAGCTATTTTAATGCAGGATATCAGTATTTTTAAAATAAAATTTAAATAGCCATTATTGGAAATGAAAACATACATAATGTAATTTTCAGATATTTGACTACAACTTGGTAATACATTTTCGGTGTCAAAGTTAACCTCTTAAACAGGAAAGGTTAGTAGTTTCTAACTGCGTTTAGCACATTTGGAAAAATAAATTGTTTGTGCATGAGCCGTTTGACATTTTAAATATAAAAAAAACAAAACATGATAAATTATATATTTCTGACACAATGGACGTACACTTTGTTTAATTTATTTTTTTTAAAGGAAAAAATCAGTTTGTCCAGCGTTCCGGTCCGGTCCGCGTTTTACTAACAGTTCCACAGGGAACGCCTTTTTTCATATTATGTATTTCTGAGCTGATTGTTTTATAAATTGGACACAAAAATAGTATATATTTTTTATTTCCAAAACACTTTTACTTGTCTTCTTACGTCCAACCAAACTGGAATTATTAACAAAAGACAACGAAAAACCCACTTAAAATGTAGAAGGATGGGATGGACTATAGTAGCCTAGCTAAGCTTAATGGTTTTAGGGGTTTGTAAAATGTTGTATTTAGATACTTACTAGTCTGAACTTTATTGTTAAAGGAAATCTTCACTAACTGTGAATAAAACCCTGACAAATGAACGACAAGCAGATGACAACTAATTGGATGTTAATTGCGCAAACCAAGCATAACACAGTTAGGGACGTTGAAAATATACTCTTTACATTCCAGCAAAACATTTATTTTACTCAAAGTACCATTATGCAATTATGATGCTGCACAAGTCCCATTAAAAATATGAAAAGCGTGGATAATATATGTTTTGAAGATTTAAGTATTGTTTGATAGAGAATAATGCTTTAAAATGTTTAAAAGTGCAATTTTTAAGACAACTTTCATTTGCTTTTTATTGCTTCACATGGAGAAAAATAGTGAAAAAAAAGAGTTTTAAAAGTTTAATGTGTTTTTTTTTGCAATGTGTATATATATTATGCAGTTAAATCCCATTGCCTCGAACCCAGTCAGTGCTCAAGAAAGTGTTTGACCCAAGTAGTTTGACCTAGTCATTCGGTCAGGTCAACAACGTGTACTGTAAGTGTAACTCAGGACTTTGTTTTTTGGTTCGAGCGTTGCAGTGTATTTGACCCTTCCAAGTTTGACGCAACGAGATTCTACTGTATATTAAAAAGTGAAACCTGTAAACAAGGCAGCGATGCTGAAAAAACATACATCATTTCAGTTGTGAAATATTATTACTATATCCTGAATTTCAGGTCCTTCACCCACAACTACTACAACCACCATGGCACCACCAACTACAGCATGGCAAGGTTCGTGTCCACACTGGGTTTACTCATTAGTATTTATCAATGTACGTACATCACTGCACTTATAGATGTAGCTTCATCATGGCATTTTTAAACAAAGTAATTCATTTGGGCAGTAACATTGGCAGGTTCAGAGGTTGGTGAATGGGGTCCTGTGACCTGGCTCCATCCCAGTAGTACATATTTTGACTGGGTATTACTATGGTCTTCCTGGACGCTTATGAATATGTAACGTGTTGTCTGTTCTTCTGTATTCATTTAGGACTGGGGTGGGATTTAGCTTAGTCAGTTGAGTGCTCACTTCAGGTGCTTGTGTCACAGGATCGAATCTCCTCTGTGGATCCATTGAACTGATTGGATTTTTCTTGTTCCAACCAGTCCACCACAACTGGTCAAAGGCCATGGTATGTGCTTTCCTGTCTGTGTGAAAGTACATATAAAAGATCCCTTGTTGCATTAGGAAAAATGTAGTGGGTTTCCTCTGATGACTGTCATAATTACAAAATATTTGACATTCAATAGCCGATGATTAATAAATCAATGTGCTCTAGTGGTGTCATTAAACAAAACAAACTTTAGTAATTTTTTCTTAATTTAGGACCATGTACAGATGTTGTCCGCTATTGGCGTTACTGTGCTAACGTGCGCAAACAAAACCAATGTGATAGTCTTCTAGAAAACAAGCGTCGATGGTGTGCATGGAGTTGTGGTCTCTGTAAAGGTACTGCGTGGTATACTGTTTTGAAATAATTACATTACTGTGTCATAGAAAAACTCAGCTCTAACTACAGTAGAATCTCACTGGCTCCAATTTAACCTAATTTTATACAGAAAAATATATTTGATATGGTATGTAATTACAATCATTAAAAAATTCACTGTTAGTTGATAATGTCTTAAAAATTGCAACAAACTCAGGAATGTCCCTTTAAAGGGTATTGGTGGCGTCGTGGTTAGGTCATCAGTCTACAGGCTGGTTGGTACTGGGTTCAGATCCCAGTCGAGGCATGCAATTTTTAATCCAGATACTGACTCCAAACCCTGAGTGAGTGTTCCGCAAGGCTCAATGGGTAGGTGTAAACCACTTGCACTGACCAGTAATCCATAACTGGTTCAACAAAACCATGGTTTGTGCAATTCTGCCTGTGGGAAGTGCAAATAAAAGATCCCTTGCTGCCTGTTGTAAAAGAGTAGCCTATGTGACGACAGCGGGTTTCCTCTAAAAACCATATGTTTGACGTCCAATAACCGATGATAAGGTAAAAAAAATCAATGTGCTCTAGTGGCATCATTAAATAAGACAAACTTTACCTTTAAAGAGTTGAATAACATTTTGGTCAAACACTAGCCTTGTGTCACACAATTATGTAAGTCCCATAAGAGAAAAATCAATGTACTTAGCAATATTTCATTGAAATCAGCAATCTATTAAATTTGAAACAATATTTTTCTCAAACTAGTAATCTGTTAAATTTTAAAAAGCAACAATATACCTTTCAGTGTTGCTTAATACATATTGGGAATCATATGTAGTGTCATTTGAGTCTTCAACATTTATCAAGATGTTGACCATGGTCGATATATACAGGGCTTTAGATCCAACTAATTTGGGCACAACGGGGACTTTTTTTTTCTAAGTACAGGAAGGTCATTTTAGGTCAATACTATCATTATAACAGCAACTGGAGAGTTGTCAGTATTCAGAAATGCATTTCTAGCTGTTTTAATGAAAATAAACTTAATATTTCAGTGGTTTTGAGGTGAGATATTTTGAGGTCAGTATGTTTATACTTAATTTGGGCATGATTATTTTGGGCATCTGTATTTTGGGCACAACGTTTATCGCCTCGACTTTAATGCAATCTAAAGCCCTGATATAGTACCGGTACATGTATGTAACATTTTAGTGCTTAATATTACTATATTCTTTGTTTTTCCAGGCCCCTCACCCATTACAATACCAACTACTACAATATTAGTACCAGATACAACATGGACAGGTTAGTAATAATGACGCAATATTTCTAGTCACTTACAACTCAACTGTCATTTTCATTTGAACAATAAACATGGACATACAAGCTGTCATGGTTGAAAGATATACATTAATATGACTAGTGGTGATCACAGGCAGTTTTGTTGCATTCCTATGCATTGGCATCGGAAGATGTAAGCAGTAGGGGAGGGTCAGTTATCTATTGATATGCTTTTTATTTGTGGGGGATGCATAATTTTTAGAGTGGATGGGGCAGTGTATCACGGTGTGTAATCCCCAAATGTGTAACAGATATAGTCTACCACTCTAATTTGAATGAGGCAGGTAGGCAGTTAAATCCCCCCCCCCCTCCCCATCAAAAAAGAAAGTGCGCTTTTGTTGCCATATTACACCAAATGTTTTGTTTGGTAGTGTTGTTTTTAGGAGGTCAGGAGTGGGTGTCGATCTTGGACAATCCACTGCATGGTATGCAAGGAAAATTTAGTCTATGCATTGAAAGCTACATGTAGCTACGATCACCTCTAGACAGCCCACCCCATCACACATCTTACGTACACTGATATGCTTATATTAATAGGTATCTGTTACGAATGTTGATTTAAAGTTTACAGTTTCTGGTCAAAACCCATGTGTATTGCAACAAAATTTGCATTCTTAACATGTGCTCACTAAATGACCGGTGTTGGAATCGAATACAATACAAAGTTAACATGTCTGTTGGGTTCTTTCAGTCGGAGACGTCCAAAATCAAATCCCCAAATATAAACCAACAGTTAAACTTTCTAACAACTAATAAATAGACAAAACTACATATATGTGGTTTTCTGATTTCTGTATTCCACGAGTGTATTTCCTGCTGGAAACCCCGATGCCGCAGGCAGAGGGGTTTCTGGCTGGAAATACACGAGTGGAATACAGCAATCAGAAAACCACATATATGTAGTTTTGTATTTATTACATACCCTAAATTGGAATTTTGTTTCCAAATAATAGTTCAAAAATTGTAACACTGCAAGCTAATGACGGGGATTTCTATATTTACAATAGGTCAGCTGTGTAACTACGCGGACCGATGAACCACCAATTATTACACATAGGAATATAGTTCTATTTAAACAATAAACTGAAATAAGAACGAGTGAAACGTTACCTATAATTTTAATATTGTTTGAAATGCATTTTAAAGACAATGTAATAGCTAAATTTCACGAACAATATAATATTTAATTTGCTCGTAATGCGTCACAAAACGTTCAGTGTGCAAGTTTTATCAACGAATGTCATGTTCACTGAATGTCCGTGTCGTCATCAGTGTTTTTTTATTTTTATTGATGTTCATGGGATTATTCCTTGCTGGAAAGTTTAAGTTTATATTAAATGTGCCTCCATATATCATAGCGCCACTGAATAATCCGGTTGTTAGTTCATTCTAGTTTTCTATGTGAGGAGACGGTGCATGCGATGTCATTGTCACAAAAGTCGACAGCACTCACTTTCCGCACCCTAGTTGTGGCTTCGTACACAATAAATATAGCATATCTTACCTTAATTTCACTAGAAATCTTTATTTCGTAAAAGGTACAATTTTTTTAATAACGAGATTTTGTTCAAACACATTCAGGTGCATTAGTAATGTTAAAAACAAAAAATCAAAATAACAATTTTACATTGGAACTTTTCCAAAAAGGAAACGTCATGTACCCAGTTTATAGTTATCGTAAGGAGATGGAAAGTGACGTCATTGGAATACTGACGTCATTTAAATTAAACATACAGTATTATTACAATGCTTCGCCACATTAAAATAAAAACTAGTCTACTAACTTTGACCCCTGTCAAATTACTATAACAAGCAGACAACACTGTTTGCAGGTCGGTATTTGTTTTTATTTTTCATAATTCTGGACAATATATTAATTTGAAGTTTTAAAAGATGAAAGAAATAAAAAGTGCTTTTTGTTGAATATATCATATCACAAAATCACGGTTGGAGATATTTTAGTTATTGTGTACAAAACCAAAACAACGGTCCAAAAAGTGACTGTCGTCGACCTTAACTATCGTGGATTAAAAAGCTCGTTGGTTAGTAGTGTTCCCGTCTCAAGTTTTGATATCACGTTCATTAAATTGTAAATATTTGTCACCGTTTTCGTCTTGTTTTCAGTTAAAAATTTCCACAAAATAGCATGTTAAACATGTTTTACTAGGCAATTCAAACTAAGTACCAACTTTGTTTACATATCGTGAAGGGTATTCCCGGTAACCGTGTGCTATAAATAGTAGCGTTGAATACGGTATAGTTCCGGCCTCAGAGTTGAATACGGAAAGTTGTATTCAATTCTTGTATTCAGAGCTGTATTTACATAGTAAGATTGAATGGGTATGTAATAAAATTACATATGACAATCTGTTTCACAATGTTTATTTAAGTTACAGCTCTTCAATAAAATTTGAATATAATGTAAAATTATCAAAGATAACAATTCAGAATATTATGTTTATTTGTTTATTGGCTGAATTGTCCACTACTGGGCAACCCAAATATAAATAAATGGACATAAATAGATAAATTGAGCAACAGTGTACACTGGAACCAGATATACATATGTTGCAAATAAATCATCAATAAAAATATAGCAAAATCCAATTCAAATAAAATCCTAAAAATTCTTTTTTGTACATCATAATAAACAAATCCTCATAAATTCCATAAAAATTCCACTCCTAACAAACCCAATCTATTTTCAAATAACAAGTTTACTTCCAGGTTAAAAAAAAACAGAGAAAAAATTTGGTGAGAAAAAGACTCTGGAGAACCTTTGGAAAATATACATTTATGTAAATAATTAAATCATGAATATTTGACTGTTACTAGTTCAAACGCAAGCTAGAATGAACTGTGCACTCGCGTGCTTCTCCTTACAAACACATAGCACGTACAGCCTCATTTTGCTCATAAATATTCATGTCCACTCTTAAACAAGTATGAACCTAACAAACATATTTTCCTGATTTACTGTGTACCGCAGAAAAAGTTCATTATTAAAAATGATCTTTTGCGCACAATGTTTAGTATTGTCTAGATTTAATCATGTGAGTGATCACACATTTAGCTGTGAAGATTTCGATTTGAACAGTCTTCATTCAGTACAATGTTATATAACACAGCAGCAGCAAAACAGCAAACAATTTAAAAGGGTGGGAGGGTTTCATTTGTTTGTAAATACTCTGCTAACACTTGAAATATTTTACATTTAAAACTAAGCAACTAACTTACATCATACCTCAATATGACGTCACTCATAATAATGTGATGTAACATCACAATTGACAATTCAAGCCTCTGAATATGCATTTATTACAGTAATTAAGAGTCAATAAAACAATTTAATTGGCAAATAATTATATCATTGTTACAGGGCCCTCAATAGTTTAAGAAGTAGCAGGCTACAGCAGTGATGATAGCAGGGTTCAAAGCGGCGGGTCTGGGGGCCCTCCCTAAGAAACATTTGAAAAATCGAACCTCTGAGATGCATTCTCATGGCCTCTGTTAGCGCAAATCAATCAAATAAACAACTATTTTGGCACCTTGTTTGGATCCCTCTTGTAGGAGACTTTATTAAAGAAGAGAAAGCACTTTTTTTTTACCTTCAACGAAAAGTAGGCGGCGGCAAAAGCTGTTTCAGGCGGCGATTTGCCACCAGAGACCGGGTACTTTTGAGGGCTCTGTTGTTAAGATTTAATGTTATTATCAAAGATAACAATTCAAAATATTGTGTCAAATAAAATCCAAATAAATAAATACATAAATTAATAAACGAAACTGCCACATGCATGGCGAGATCTAGCGTCACCATGCGGTTATCAGTCACCGCTAACAGAACCGCGCCATAGCCAATTGAATATATGCCATGTCAGACAGCGGCTACCCACAAAACAGCAATGGACCGACTTTTCCACATGAATGACATACATTATTGGCGGCAGTTACAAAGCACTCAAAAATTGTGCAATTGTTACCAGGAGAAGATAAATGAACCTGGCCGGGGAAAATAAACTAGATTTTGATGCTATAATTTCAAGGTATTTTATGTATCCATCCAAACGAATTAATTCTGCAACCCTAATTCTGGCTTTCTCAAGTACATCAAACCTCAATTTCATAATTAAAAAATCAATGAAATATGTTCTCTGGGGCGTAGCCAAAGAGGAAAAAATGCCAAGGAAAACCCAGATCTTTAAAATAAATATCAGTGTCATGGGAAAAATTAAATAAATCTGGGGAAATTTCAGAGGAGGCAAGCGCCTCGTCTGTCTCATGCTGGCTACGCCATTGGTTCTGTGTATTTTTCGATCACCAAATAAATAATCATATAAATAATCAATCCGTTTCCTTTTGTTAATAAAATTTAAATATTCATTCTAAATATGAAGAACAAGGCACATAATGTAACTTGAACAAAATTCAAAAACTGATGGAAATTTTGAAAGTGTTAAAAGCTGATTTGATATCCATCTTGCCATGTCCTAAACTATTTACCATTTTGATTGCTTTATCAAATGTGCAATAATTAACTGAACTGCGGTCTGGGTAAAAGAAATTATTCATCCAATTCAATAAATAGGCAAATAAATAAATAAATAAATAAATAAATGGTACTGTTGTTGAGCGAGAAACTGACGGTTCGTTATATTACAAATATTATTAAACTCATCCAGACTAGATCCCCAGTTTATAGGTGTAAGATAGACATGTATACCAACTAACCAAAACTGTTAACATGCCTGAATCGACTGAAGGTTCGTCACTGTTTGTGCACGTCCATCCCGATCTTGATCGCGACATGAACATATTATATACAGACTATAATGATGTTCACAAACATGTACGATATACACCAAGACAAATATATAAATTAATGTACTGGTATTGTACATCAATAGTAAATGTGTAGCTTACATTTATGTAATATTTATGCATATATACACTCTTGTTTTCACAGTGATGATCTGTTTTGTATTTGGTAGCTTAATCAGAAATCCACATAGTTTAATCAACTGTTGTGTTATCAATGGACAGTAGTTGATTTAATTTATATATTGATGGTTTATTGTAAAGGAAATGTGGATTTTCTAAGCTATTCTTGGTAGTGGCAGTAATCCTACATGTTACGAATCTCCTAAGGACAAGCACTTGATATTGATCATGGAAGCAATAATCTATTAAATACTTTGCATAATATATTTTCAACTGTGTTGTGCAAAGATACAATTTGTTTTGGTTTAATATATC
The DNA here is from genome assembly GCA_016106625.1 of Dracogyra subfuscus. Taxonomy (NCBI): domain Eukaryota; kingdom Metazoa; phylum Mollusca; class Gastropoda; order Neomphalida; family Peltospiridae; genus Dracogyra; species Dracogyra subfuscus. The sequence goes on along the minus strand of JAECMU010048092.1, from coordinate 5,000 downwards.
TGCCTTGTAAATACTCTAAAACTACGGTGAAATGGTAATTGTTCTTTACACCATTGATATTACAGAGAGTTCATTCTACCATTTATGTCTATATTATATCTGCTGTTTCTATAGAAAGGCTACATGCAGGTATCTTGTATTTACAAAAACTGTTTGTATTTAAATGCAGTAGGTGTCTGTAGATAAGGTTTAAACGATACACTATTAGCAATATGTTTGTAAATTCATTACGGTGACGTATCTAGTACAGTAAACTAGTGAAGTTCCAGTGATCAATTATATCTGAAAACTGATCGGTTTGGCTGTACCGATGTGATGATAGATTATAAAACTCATAATCGATTGTCACGGAAAATGTTAACAATAATTGTTCCTACAGTTCAGATGATAGAACTGATGTAAATATGATTCCCAACACGACAACAACACAGATCGGATAAACCGAACTGCTAACTTCTGTTTTAATTGTGAAGAAACACATTTCTCAGGACTTCTGTTAAACGTGATGCAAATGTTGAACAATAAATCCCGCACTTGACTGACCACCTACACACAGTTGTGTGTACTTTTCTTCTACATTCATCTACAACTACAAGTTATATTTTACAATGCGGATATTTCTGCTTATATGAGGGGGAAACGGACTAGTTCATAATCTACTATCATGTGTGATGTGCTTCATTTTACATCTAAGATTTGTTTACAGAATTGTATGTGTACATGTTAGTGATGATTGACTTAACGAGGCCCCACTTTTCACAGTCATCATTTAATACTGTGTAGGTGTCATCTTTCTTTGATCTCATATCTATAATGGGCGATTAACAATTGGCTCACCAACGGTAACTACATATATCTCCATTGACACTTTTTGAAAGGCTGATACTTCATCAGTGTGGACAAATAAATGATTATTACAATTAGTTGATGATGTAAAATGAAGTATTTCTCTCACAAATAACCAGGTATGTATGCCACCTGTTAAACGGAATGGTCTACTCTGTGGTTACAAGACTGTATTTTGCTAAAGTGATGGAAAATGTAATGCCACCCAATCTGAATTACATTTCCTGATACCAAGTCATAAACAGATGATTACCTGAACAGTCCAGTATTTGTAATACACTGGTTTGGAGCACAGGTACCCAAAAACAGAATCCCCTAATACAAATACTATACTTTACATGTATAAAGATTATATAATGTTACTATATCATATCTAACGTCATTGTTTGGAGATACCTGCGGTTTGAAACAGGTGTCAGCATTGTTAAAAGTACCGTATAACATTTCAAATACTTGCATAGAATATATGTAAATGTCCTATTAAATATATGTGCCCATCCCTTAAAAATATGTTTTTGTTATCAAGAAGCGTAGATTTAGATAAGAGTAAGTTACCATTAGTTTATGCCTGATATATATCTGATACACATGCAGATCTCTCAAGTTCTCAAAAATAGGGTCTATGTGTTATATATCGTCATTTATGCCTATTCTAAGAGATATACTGTTTCAATCTGTTTTACTGTGCACGTAGGCCTACTTTGTAGCTCTAATAATGGTTAAGAAAATTACTAATCCCACCTTTCTGTCACATAAGCACCGCAAAGTAATTTACTTTTTCTTTCTTCTTTTTTTCTTCTCTTTTTTACAAATTTTATTTGTTTATTGGCTGCTTAATTTAAAGTTACCACCCCAAAACAGGGAAAATACCATACCAAACATTTGAAAAAGGATGTGATGTTTTTTATAAATTTTTTAATATGAAAAGCACACAACCACAGTTGGTGAAAAAATAATTATTGAATGGTCCTTTTACTTTTCGCAAATTTTGAATAATTTTATAAACCTTATTAGAAATAAAACATCATAGTTAATGCTATTTGAGAACCTAGACCTGTAACATAAATATCAGTGTTATGGAAAAAAAACAAATAAGTCTGGGGGAAATCCAGACGGGCAAGCTCCTCGTCTGCCTCATGCTGGCTACGCTATTGGCGTCTTATAAATATATGACTGCCGCAGACAGAAGAAGACAACAGAGGCGGCTACCATTGCCGTTGAAATTATAGAATTTATCTTTGTACACAAGATTTCAATGGCTCTATTGATGAAAATAAAGATGACTTCAGCACTCGTTTGGAATTCCCTTTGTTCAAAAGACTATTCCCTTTTAAAACTGAAACACTTCTCCAACAATGATGTGGTGTTCAACTTTTAACACATGATACTGTTACGGTATGGTAGAAATAACCGTTTATTTACGTGAAGCCAACATATAGAGAACACTGTATTATATTTAACAATTTAATAAAATAATTAAATATAAGTTACAGTTACAATTGAGTCAGTATATATGGAAAGTAAATTACAACTAATGACAATAATCAGATTCTTATCAATCTTACTAAATGTCACTGAATCAGTCCATGAAATGTCGGTCTCCGATGTATCTTCATGATCAGTTGTTGTCGTTATCTTCGGTCTTTGGCAGATGTGATCGTGAATAGAATGAGGCGTTTGCACAGAACTCAGATGTAAAGCAGCACGTGGCTATATGTTGTTCGTTATTAAGAAAATCGCCTGTCTCTGAACACGAACAAATTGTAACTTGCTAGACATTTCTCGAAAGTTCCAGTATGCACTAGACTGTAAACAACTTTCTCTGATGTCATTTAAAATATGACGTCATACCAAAGACTCCTAATATTTATTAAAGGGTCAATATCTACATTTTATAAACTTAAAATGTACATCTGTAACACCTCCCCTGTTAAAGAAAAACGTTTGAATAACATGAAAACTTTTCTATTTCCATACATTAATCTTAAAATCTCTACACATGTAACAATAACAAAACCTTTCTTCAACACTGTTGTGTGAAAAATACAATCCTTTCATTGGTTTGTTAATATTTGGCCAACACTTGAAATGTTTTACGTTTAAAACTTTAAACAACTAACTTACGTCATGCCTCAATATAACGTCACTTATAACAATGTGACAGCACACAAACCCTAATAATTTGTGATTTCAAGCCTCTGAATATATGCATTTATTACAGTAGGTCTAGGATCGATCTCCATCAGCTAACCACTGGGGTTTTTTCTCGACATAACCATATGTCCGAGGCCGATATAACCGTAATTACAATGTGTTGAGTGTGTCGTTAAACAAAAAACAAACAATTATTACAGTAACTAAGAGGCAATAAAACAATTTAATTGGCAAGTAATTATATCGTTGTTACTTTGATAACTTCATTTAATAGAAAGATTAAATGTTATTAATAAATTAAGCAGTTAAGTACAGTTTATTCACATTGATAGGTTCATCCTGTATGATAATTACAAAGACTTTCTACTCTCCCACCATCATTCAGTCACCGGTTCTTATTATATCATAACACGGTAAGAATCGCAAGAATCGATTACTCAGTCATATATGACTAGAGAAAAAAACTTTATTCACACTCACTCTTTAGCTTCTCTAAATATTTCTTTCTACCCGTGAAACCATAAGATTCCCAAACATAGAAAGCTTATAAATTTACGCAGTAGGAATCCTATTATCTTCTCTCAATCCTCAATAAATAAATAATAACTACACTCGAAACATTTCGGAATTATCTCGATGGTCAATATAAAATGAGATTATCAATATTTTCTAGGTTTTACGGTAATGCAAAACATGACAGTTTTCCTCCTACATTAAATACAAATTTACTATTCCATGAGTAATTTCCCAATTAAATTAATGCCTGACCGTTGTCAATTCACATACAATAAGTCTATAAAAGAATTAGTGGGAGAGAGAGCCATTCGCCAAACAAAATATACAAAAATACAACACAACACAAAAATACTAAAATATACTTACCACCTTGGTTGAAAATACAGAAGTGACATAATGTTATCACAAATCTTTAAATATTTCACAGAATGGCTCTCATTGGTCAAAATCAATCATCTGTTAACAAAATTAAATGATAATGAACAAACTCGTGTAACATCCATTCGTGAAAATAATGAAGATCAACAACTTCAATAAATTCCATTTAAATGTAGCTGAAAATGGGCCAAAGATGGTCGAATGTTATAAATAACTCTAGATTAATTATCATTCCTATATGGTTCCCAATTAAACTACAATATAATATTAAATTTC
>JAECMU010048035.1:0-16189 GCA_016106625.1 Dracogyra subfuscus | reverse complement strand
CACAGTGTTCGAGATTAAACATTTTGGGTAGTATCCCAATTGGAATCTGGATACTAAGATTTCAAAATCTGATATCCAACCTGAGAATTTAGTATCCCAATTAAATGAAATTCATAAATAACATTGTAACAAACTTGGAAGACACTGTTCTCGTTCCCAGTCTCTTGCTACACTGTAAGCGAAATTTAGAATCAAACTGAATCTGCAAATAGATTTGTTGCATCTCTTTTTGAGTAATACTGACATAAAATAAAATTTAGCAGTAATATATAAGTGTGTCTGACATTACTAATGATAAACCTACATGTACCTGTATACATTTTTTACAGATGTGGAATCAATACTTCAAATAACATTTGAAAGGAGGAAACATCCAACAAAAATAATAGCGACTTAGCGGTTCCCAGTCTTTTGCTATGCCACTATATTGCTCCAGTGTAGCATTAGACTTGGTTTGAATTGGGGGAGATATTGTTACAGCATAGCATTAGACTGGATATGAGCTCAAAAATACTGTTACATAGCTTCACCAGTAAATGGCAACTTCCATTAATTGTTTCAGCGAAAAATAAAAATGCAAGATAAAAAATCCTCCACAACAACATTATATGGTATCCCGGTAGGATATTGGGTTACTGAAGTCTAGTATCCAAAACTAAATTCTGGTATCCCCGGGATATTGGAATACAGTTAAACTCGAACACTGTAACATTCCTTTCTTTTATCCTAACTTTATTATTGTCTATATATCTTGGGGTTTTTGTTTGTTTTTTGCCTCAGATTTTAGTCAGCCCCTCTAAATCTGTTCCCGAAATACCCATAGTTAAACATGTGTTGAGATGGTGTCCTTTAACTTAACTGTGTTAATTAATATGTGCATCTGTTTCTTTTTACCCCAGGATTTAATCAGTCAGCTGAAGAAAGACTCAGACACCCACCTTCTCTTCCCCGGTGTCCAGCAGATGACCGACGCAGTGTTTGCAGTCTTGTTAAAACTCAAAGATGACCGCTACAACACTGTAACAAAGATAAACCTTGCAGGCTGTCACCATATCACAGACAGGGGGGTGTTGTGGCTCACCCTCTGTTTTAAAAACCTCGACACTGTAAGTATATACATGTAGTAATGATTGATCCCTTTCATTGGGCACATTGAGTGATTTCTCATTCCAGCCATTCACTGCGACTGGTATATCAAAGGCCTTGAAATTCGGACAAGTTTACTACGGCAGTTAAGTGCCGTCGTAAATCAATTTTGCAACGGCACTATGGCGGCAATTTTAAAGAAAAGAGTAATTCTGTCAAAATTATTCATATATGACCCACTACAGTAATAATATGCTAAAACATGACATCTCAACTTTACTTTCATAAGCTTCTATACTGGAATAAACTGATTTATATTAAATTGAAAACATTGAGCCACACTCGATTATAAATGTTTTTTTTCTGGGATCTGTAATTGGACAGTTCAGAGAAAAATGTCGACAGATTTTTCACCACTCTCAGATTTGCGGCGGCAGTTAAATGCTGTCGCAAATCAATTTTATGATAGCTTTTGCGACGGCATTGCCGATTGCCGTCGCGAATTTCGAGTGCTGGTATGTGCTATCCTGTCTGTGGAATGATGCATATAAAATATCCCTTGCAAATAATGGAAACATTTAGCAGGTTTCCTTTCTAAGACTATGTCAGAATTACAGTTTGTTTTATACGCAAATGATTCATTAATTAATGTGCTCTAGTGGTGTCATTAAACAAAGCAAACACACAATTAATAGATAATATTTAACAGGTTAACAACAGGTTATCAGCTTTTGTTGTGTTTACTATGACACAAAGTTTTATTTCAACATATACTGTATTGAAATTAATATTAAAAAGGAACATAAAACTGAAAATCTGGTGAAACAAAAAAGTTTTTTTGTTTATCGACACCACTAGAGCACATTGATTTATTAATTATCAGCTATTGGATGTCGAACATATGGTAATTTTTGACACAGTCATAGAGAGGAAACCTGCTACATTTTTCCAGTAGTAGTAAGGGATCTTTTATATGCACCATCCCACAGACATGGTAGCACATACAACAGCCTTTGACATACCAGATGTGTTGCACTTGCTGGAACGAGAAATAGCTTAATGGGCTCACGGATGGGGATCAATCCTAGACTGACCTCGCATCAGGCGTGCACTTTACCATTGGGCTACATCACACCCTGGTACAAAAATAAATTCATGTACATAATAATTGATATTTGGTACAAATTAAATGGGTTTCCTCAATTTTGTGAAGTTGAATCGTTAATTTGGCCCAATTTTCTTCTTACCTAGAGCTAAGAAAGAAAGAAATGTTTTATTTAATGACACACTCAACACATTTTATTTACGGTTATATGGTGTCAGACATATGATAAGGACCACACATATTTTGAGAGGAAACCCGCTGTCGCCACTTCATGGGCTACTCTTTCCGATTGGCAGCAAGGGATCTTTTTATTTGCGCTTCCCGCAGACAGAATAGCACAAACCATGGCCTTTGTTGAACCAGTTATGGATCACTAGTCGGTGTAAGTGGTTTACACCTACCCATTGAGCCTTGCGGAGCACTCACTCAGAGTTTGGAGTCGGTATCTAGATTAAAAATCTCATGCCTCGACTGGGATCTGAACCCAGTACCTACCAGCCTGTAGACCGATGACCTAACCACTACTCCACCGAGTCCGGTTCTCGCCTAGAGCTAGTCATGAAATAGCTTGATTTGTATTTTACTCTCTAGGTATTACTTTTCTGACAGGGAAGGGGTGGGTGGGTGGTGGTGACAACATCAGTATTTTATTTTTAGATTAATATTGAAGGTAAATTCCTGAGTTTACTGCAATTTGTAAGATGTTATCTACTAACAGACTTTTTAACGATTGTAATTACATATCAAATATATGTTTTCTGCATAAAATGTTAGTGGCTGTATATTAAATGTGTTTCTGATCATTCTAATATTTATAATAGGTTAAATTTCATTTTATTTCCTAAAATATATTTTTTCATACATGCAAAATGATTTGAAGACAAAATCTAGTTTGGGCTTCTTACAAATATGACGATAACCAGATACACATTGAATATACAGACACTAATATACTAACCAAGAAAATATATTTAATATGTAAGTTTAATTGTAGAAATATTTTATTAGTCGGAAACATCTTACAATGGAGCAAACTCAGGAATGTCCCTTTAAACATTTACCTTGAGATACAATTTTCACAAACTGTAATTCCTATGTCGATGAAACTTGGTTTATAGATGCACCTATGGATGTTCATCACAGTGCACTGAAAACAATTTATTGAGCGGTGCAAGAAAATATAGCCTAGTAGTAAAGCACTTGCCTGATGCGCAGTTGGTCTGGAATCGATTCCCATCCGTGGGTCCATTAGGCTATTTCTCATTCCAGCCAGTGCACCACAACTGCTATATCAAAGACTGGTATATGTACTATCCTGTCTGTGGGATGGTGTATATTACAATCGTAATTAGGATTGGCATAAATCAACAAGAGATCTTACATGTAATTGGGTATATCATATGTCGAAATTGTACCTTCGGTTTATTGAATATGCCGCTTATTTGAATATATTTTTGTTGCATGAGGCAGTTCCAAATAAGTGGATTTGACTGTATTATGTATATATAACAAATCCCTTGCTACTAATGGAAAAATGTAGCAGATTTCCCATCTAAGACTATGCATAACCAAATGTTTGCCATACAATAGCCAATGATTAATTAATGAATGTGCTCTTAGTGGTGTGATTAAACAAAACATCCTGTTGTACTGAAAACGTTCTTTGGTAGGCAAGACATTTAATTAGGTGTCCTCAATTTCTTGTCTGTTTGTTTTCAGCTGAACCTGACTGGCTGTGTGAAGGTGACAGAAAGCAGTCTGAACGCCGTGGCAACCAACTGTAAGAATATGACGGACCTCACGCTCGCTGGAACTAGCATCTCACTCTTACCCGCATGGCTCGGAGGTTACACAAACATCGATGCGAGTTATCTCCCCTTGGCTTCTCCACCAGTGGAGCACTATGAAGCAGAAAAACAGGCTATACTGAAAGGTAAGTAGTATATCTGAAATACGATAGACTCTCTTATCTTTTATTAAATGAAAGAAACGGGGACATCAGAGAGGCAAGCAACAGACCTCAACATTTGTGGAGGCAGTCAGCAGTGTAGAGGTGGGACATAGCCCAGTGGTAAAGCAATCACTTAATGTGAGGTCAGTTTGGGGTCGATCTCTGTCAGTGGTGCCCACTGGGCTATTTGTCATTCCAGCCAGTGCAGCCGTGGTATTTACTTTCCTGTCTGTGGGATAGTGCATATAAAAGATCCCTTACTACTAATGGAAAATGTGGCAGGTTTCTCTCTAAGACTATATGTAAAAGTTACCAAATGTTTGACATCCACTAGCCGATGATTCATAAATCAATGCACACTAGTGGTGTCATTAAACAAAATAAACTCTTCCTTTATCTGTCTCCGCCTCTGTCTCTCTCTCTCTCTACCTCTCTCTCTCTCTCTCTCTCTCTCTCTCTCTCTCTCTCTCTCTCTCTCTCTCTCTCTCTCTCTCTCTCTCTCTCTCTCTCTCTCTCTCTCTCTCTCTCTCTCTCTCTCTCTCTGTCTCTCTACCTTTTTTCTTTTAATCAGCATTGCTCTTACAAGCGGGCAGCATAGCCCAGTGGTACAGTGCCCACCTGATGCGCGGTCGGTCTAGGATCAATCCCCGTCAGCTAACCACTGGGGTTTTTTCTCAACATAACCATATGTCTGACGCCGATATAACCGTCTTTATAATGTGTTGAATGCCTCGTTACACAAAACACTTTTTTTTTTTAAACTTTAAAAAAATATTGCCAAATGTTATTGCATAATTGAAAGGTAAGAAGTGTATGTGAGATACATATAGATTTGAATCTGGACCACTGATGGCCGAGATAAGGAAGAAAGGAAGAAGCAGTAATGAATATATCTGTTTTAAGTTTTTTCTTAAAGGGACGTACATGTACCCTAGTTTTCAAACACTAAGGGATTTTTTTTTACTATTAGGGCCATTTTTGATAACTGAAATCATACCCTACTTAGATTTTATTGTTTAGATTATCTATTTCCGTACATTCGAAGTGTCTTTGGTCATCCTGGGTTTTTAATATCACAAAATGCATTTCTCATATTTTTGAGAAGTAACACTTATGGAGTCGAGTTTTAGTCTGTTTTCAGAGGGTATTTCACCATTTCAAAGTCACAGGCTCATGTTTCACTCGGTTGTAACTTTATCGAAATGTGTTTCAGGTTTGTAGATTAACTAAACTTAGTGTTAATTTTCACGGGTTGAAACTAAGATATGTCCCTTTAAAACTTGATTTGGATTATATGAAAATTTAAATGTCAAAACATGCTGTTGAATCTCGACTGCCAAAATCAATTTAAAACAGCAAAAGAAAGAAATGTTTCATTTAACGACGCACTCAACACATTTTATTTACGGTTATATGGCGTCAGACATATGGTAATAAGGTTCATATTTGAATTGGTAAGTATTATTTGTGTTTGTTTTTCTAATTTTTATGATATTTTAGATCATTTAAATTAATGTTGATTAAAATTAGGCAAAAAAATAAGTTTTTTTTTTTTTAAAGAAAATACATGTACAGGCATTATATTTTTATAAAAAAAATTGTTATATGCTGATGAAAGCTTTTATGGGAAAACAGTCAGGTGTTGCATTTTTATTTTAAAATCTGTTGATTGAAGTTTGAAGAAAATAGGCAGGCATTATCTGTTTCTTGTACATGGAAGTGTTTGGAAGAAAGCGGACATGCATTACATTTTTACTTTAAAATCTGCTATTTGCAGATTGAATTTTGTAAAAAAAAACACAGAGCCATTATATATGTTTATTTTAAAATTTGTTATTTGCAGATGGAAGTTTTTTGAAGAAAACAGACAGTAGTTTGTACAAAGTGGTGATCCTCCGTCGCAAGGCAATTCGAAGCAGTCTGTTGAAGTTGATAAAAAAGGAAAAAGACGTGTCTGTTAAGGAACAGGTGACCTCTGACCTCAACTACAAGTTCAACCAAAATGGCATGGTTTTCATAGAATGTCCAGAAGTAAGTACAGCTATCCTACCTGTGGGAAGCGCAAAGAAAAAAAAAGATCCCTTGCTGATAATCGGAAAAAGTAGCCCATGAAGTGGCAACAGTGGGTTTCCTCTCAAAATCTGTGTGGTCCTTAACCATATGTCTGATGCCATATAACCATAAATAAAATGTGTTGAGTGTGTCATTAAATAAAGCATTTCTTTCATTCTTTTTTTTATGATTAATTAATCAATGTGCTCTAGTGGTGTTGGCTTTCAAAGATAATGAACATCCTGTATAGCCCTTCAGTGCTATTTATTTTGACACCCCCCCCCCCCAACATAAATGACTGTTTTCTCTACAGTATATTTGAATTTTAATGTTTCAGAGTGTGGTTCACCTGTTTTCCTCCAAAAGAACGTGTTTCATTTTGCCATATGAGCTCCAAGACAAGACCAACTTGAAACAAGAGGCAGCCAACATCGCTGGTTTCATCTGTGAGCTTACAGCACAGACTTGGGTAAAGTGCTTTTGTTAGTCCCCTACCAGTCCCAGCCAGATGGGACTACGTGTGTATAGGTTACATCTCCACCCTTCTGTCTGTCTGTCTGTGTTTCTGTATAGCTTTAATTATCATGTACTGTTACAGGTCGGGTTTTAAGTTTTATAGTGGTTTACCCATTTTATACACCTTTGATCTTAGAAGATATAAAACAATTTTGAATTTCAAATTTAAAATCTTTTTCTGGTTTAAGGCCAAATCCTCTCTGCTTAATTCTCCAGGGGCTAAAAATATGAAATTAGATCAGATTAAATTTTCTTTATTTGGACTGCCTGTTGAAAATTGCCATTTATTTGTAATATTAGGAATTAGTTGTCGTATTCATAATTTTTGAACACGCCATTTGAATTTAAATGTAAATTTTTTATATAAATGCAAAATTGTCCCTATTAATTAAATACCTTGTGTTTGATGCTCGGCCACTGGCCTTGCCAGATACTGGCTGTGAGATGGACCTCTTGGATATAAACATGTAAATAAAGTAACAGTAACAATTTGGAGCCGGTAGGGACATGTACATGTATTCAGGGCATAAAATTTGGCATGAACGATTTTGTCGTTCGTCTGTCGGTTATGCAAAACCAATATCGGCACGAACGACAGATCGTTCGTGCAGAAACTGTAATCGTTCGTCAGAAAATCGGATCCAAAAAGACGTATTTAGGCTAATATCACTATTTTGGAATGAAAAACTAAAATAAAAGAAAGGGCCTAGCATTGCAGGTGTCGGAAAGATACATTGTAATAATGTATTTGTCCCGTCAGCTGACCACTGGGTTTTTTTCTTGACATAACCATATGTCCGACGCCGATATAACCGTACTTAAAATGTGTTGAGTGCGTCGTTAAACAAACCAAAAAATAAAAAAATAAAAAATAATGTATTTGTTTGAAATAGACATCGCGGTCAATTACAAAGTCGGCACTGTCTTTTGAAGTCTCTAAAACATTTAGTAATATTGTTGCACATTCCCTTTGATCATTTCACTACGTGTGGAAAATCATACGCGTTTTGGAAATTAAAGCAGTTTATGGGTATTTAATAAACGCAACATCATCGTAGCTGGACATTTACTGATTGAGTTGTAAAATGTCAGGATCTAACGTGCAAAAACGCAAAAAGGATACAGTTAGTGAAAAAACTTTCCAAAAGCGGTGGTTTTCTGACAATTTTGCCATAACTACAAACGATAATGGTGACGTTTGTAAAGTTGTATGCAAAATATGCACGGACAATTTTGTAGCTATACGAAGTGAAGCTAAATTAAAAGAAATGAAGGGATCAGCTATGGACAACGTTAAAAACTTTGTTGATGGGGTACCGATCAGTGTCGGCGGAGATTGAAGTATGAATCAACCTTTAGAGTTTCAACTTCGAATGTGCCATACTGCGCAGGTCACAGGTCATGGAATATATCTAATAACAGTTTTGCATTGGATGTCAATGAGAGGTAGGCCCTTAACGACTTGTGTTCTACATGTATTTACTGATCTTGAATGAAAAGTGCACCAATTGCCCTACTGCCGTCAGTTCTCGATGGAATAAATACTGCAGCTGCAATCTATCGTTTCTCTCTATTAAGCAAAGTAATTTGATTTGTGTCGTGACCCCGTGACATTACCCATAAAGCACTTGCTAAGCTGAAACTTGTGGGTTATATCGTGACCTAGATTCCTGTTATAGGAATTACTAGTAATTGCCTCTGGGACATTTCGAAATCACAGTAAAATGCATAATATTTCAATTTTGGTCTATGCATTTTTATTTCGGCCTTCTTTTTTACACCTTTGTAGTTACGTAGAAATAATTATATTCATTAATTCTGAAACGACATGATTTGCAACGAAAACAAACACAACCCTTGCTAAATCAGTTTATTAGAATATGACAATTGACATGCACAGCCAAGAAAATAGTACCGTATGTGTAATAAGGGACTTCAAAATTTCGAAGTGGGAATTAGAACATAATAAAACGTGAGCTGCAGCATCTATTGGATAGATGGAGAATTCGCTGAACTTCGGTTCTTCTTTCCGTTCACACTGGGAAGCTTAATGTTTCCGGGGGAAATCCCCTTTTCATTCAGATTTTTGTTTGGCGCTAACAAGTACTCCCCTGTAAACGAAACGATGATGTGTGCTGAAATATAAACGGCAGCCTTCTAGTTAGTCCCTGCATACCAGTATTTTTGTTTGATTACCTTTGCACTTTAATCTTTTCAGTTGCATATGAACAACTGGAGAAAATCGTTCGTGCAAACACTAAAACCACACGAACGACAGATCGTTCGTCTGAAAAAGTCAAATTTTATGCCCAGGTATTGCTTCAGCAGTACTCTCATAATATTTGTCTCAGTATTATGTTTACTGTTTTTCTCATACAGCCGTCACAGAGCACATACACCCTGGTTGGTATGAACAGCAGCGCGGTGGGTGTTGTCCCGCCCGATGTACTGAAGGATGAGGTTGTCAGCATTCTCAAACAGATAACGAATGACCTCAACACAAAACTGACAGACATGACCGACCCCAAGTAAGAATTGTTTTGTTACGTCTGTGTGTGTGTAACTGATTCTCTTTCTAATTCTTTCCTTCTAAGGGGCGGGACCTAGCTTGTAAAACACTCTCTTGACGTGCTGTCAGTTTAGGATAAATCCCTGTCGGTGGTCCCACTGGGCTATTTCTTGTTCCACCCAGTGCTCCACAACTGGTGTAACAAATGCTGTGGTATGTACTATCCTGTCTGTGGGATGGTTCATATAAAAGATCCCATGCTGCTAATCAAAAAGAGTAGCCCATGAAGTGGCGACAGCGGGTTTCCTATCTCTATATTTGTGTGGTCCTTTACCAAATGTTTCACGCCATATAACCGTAAATAAAATGTGTTGAGTGCCTTGTTAAATAAAACATTTCCTTCCTTCCTTTCCTTCTATTCCCCATTCCCTCTCTCTCTCCCTCTGGAAAAGTAGATGTATAAAAGTTCTCTCCCCTGATCCCTTGGCCTGCCTGTCTGTTTCTGTCTCTCTTTCTCTCTCTTTGAAACTGAGTCTTTGGGTAGCCCAGTGGTAAAGCGCTCACTTGATATGCAGTCTATTTGGGATTGACCCCTGCCAATGGACCACAACTGGTACATCAAAGGCCTTGGTATGTGCTATCCTGTCTAATGTGGAAAACATTCCAGAAGGTTTCTTCTCTAAGACCATATGTCAAAATCACCAAATGTTTGACGTCCAATAGCTGATGACTAATAAGTCAATGTGCTCTAGTAGGGTCGTTAAACAAAACAAACTTATTCTGTCTCACCCTCGCCTCCCTCTCTTCTTTTTCTTTTCTATTTGTCTCTGTGTGTGTTGTTCTCTGTCTCTCTTTGTCCATACTCAAAATATTTTGCAGATTTTTTTGTTGTAAGTTAACCTTTTGATAAAATTAATTACTCTTATCATTACTGTATGATTTTCATAAACCTAACCCTAAACTTAACCATTTTCCAGGGCTAAAGTTTTTTATGAATCTCCGAATCCTGGTTCGCGCAAGCATAAAACATCCAAATCTATTTGCTGGCTAAACTTGGGGCTGCTAAGACACCTAAAAAAATTGATTGTAATAAAAAAAAAATGGATCCTACCACCACCACCAGTAAAAAAAAAAACATTTTTTTTTGTTTGGGTTTTTGTTGTTTTTTTGCTTTAAAACTGGATACACTTTTATGGACAAATTGGTTTTTCTTTCCAGTAAATAGTAAGGGTTGTTTCATATACACTAATCCATATACAGTTAGTAGCATATGTATAATAACACTTGTTATTACATGTGTGCTTCGTATGATTATTATTAACTCGGTTATGTTAAACCATATGTATAATAACACTTGTTATTACACGTGTGCATCGTATGATTATTATTAACTCGGTTATGTTGAACCATATGGATATAATAACACTTGTTATTACACATGTGCTTTGTACGATTATTATTAACTCGGTTATGTTGAACCATATGGATATAACACTTGTTATTACATGTGTACTTCGTATAATTATTATTAACTTGGTTATGTTGAACCATGTGGATAATAACACTTGTTATTACACATGTGCTTTGTATAATTATTATTAACTGGGTTATGTTGAACCGTATGGACAATAATAGCCAGTATCTCAAAGAAATTGTAATAGAAGTTATGGGTGGAATCGAAAGAATGCGATTAAACAATGATCTGAAGTCTTCATTAAACTACCATCTTGATGACTCTTTTTATTTCAGAAAGAATGTTTCTGCAGGTTACGGGGAACAGGAAAATCTGTCGAGAACCAATGCACTGATTTCCGGAATTGGCGACATCTCGTTGACAGCTGTAGAGGTCAACACAGATGGGAAGGACTTGCAGAAGGTCAATTGTTTATTAATTTGTTTATATCCCTTAAAACATTAAAGCACAAACCAAAACCCGTGGAGTGTATTTGAAAATGTGTGTGTGTGGAGGTGGGGGAGGGAGGGTGCACTGTCAGTCTGATGGACCAATCGAGAGATGAAAATTTAAGGGCCTGAATAGCCTCAGCCTGTTAAGGGGATTTTGGAGGCGAGAAAATTTGAATTTCAGATGTTCAGATATGGCATTTCCAGCTTTAAGAGCATAATACTGGTGGAAAGGGGTGGAGGCACAAAAAACTAATTATATATATATATGTATATAGTAAAAAGTAATTTTAAAAATAATGAATACTTTAAAAAAAAAAAATATATTTTTATTAATTTCACTCACTCACTCACTCACTCACTCACTCACTCACTCACTCACTCACTCACTCACTCACTCACTCACTCACTCACTCACTCACTCACTCACTCACTCATCCACCCATCCATCCATCCATTCATGCATATGTTTATTTATTCAGGAAGTTAACAAAGTGCTGGAGAACCTGCTAACCCAAATGACCCACCTGAAAACCAAATCTCCAGAGACGGCAGAGTACGGAAAGTCACTGCATGATTTCTGTTTGTCATCAGAGCCAATCAAAACAGATGTCTCTTCACCGGACATGGCCATCCAGAGTATGTCCTTCTCCAAAAATAGACTGTCCAATCAGGGAGCTCTTAACATTCTTCATACGATGGTAATTATTAAGCCTGGCTCACTTGTTCCGAGCACATGATATCTAATCCACCTTTGTTCTTTGCTTTTGTGGTTTATTTGCTCTGCTTAATCCAAACGTACATTTTAATGGATGTCACGAGCTATAGCGAGTGACAATAAAAATGATTTCACGAGGGACATAAACATGATGTGAAACGGTGGCAAGTTTAATATCCTATTTATTACCCAGAATCAATCTTAATTTACCTCACTGTGCGCCAATTCATTCTTCTTTTTCTCCCCCCCCACCCCCCAATGTGTTTTTCTGTTTCTTGGATTGGACTACCTGTACTTGTGCTGGTTTGTTTGAATGTTCGATTTTAATTCAATTTCAACTTATTTTCATGCTTATATCCAATTGCGGTTCAAGCACACTGTCCTGGGCACACACCTCAGCTATCTGGACTGTCTGTCCAGGACAGTGGGTTAGTTGGGTAGTCAGTGTTTCTGCCAGTAAGAAATATTTGGGTAGTGTGCTATGAAATGGAATGGAACCACAGTCAACAAGGGTTGTGGGGGGCCCTCCCCCAGAAAGAAAATGGGTTATGTTTAGGGTTAGGGTTAAGAAAATCATACAGTAATGATAAGAGTCATTAATTTTGTCAAAAATGTTAACTTAAAAAAGTAAACATTTGGGTATGGCACCATGCATACCCGTTTTACCCTCCGGTAGAAACCCTGGTAGTGGTTAGTGATGAATGTTCGAACCCCTCCTTTTCCAACCTCAACATTCCTCCTGTCCTGGTCGGAAGGATGGGATGGGCCAGCACTCGCCTCATGTGCGGTCAGTCTAGGATCTATTCCCATCTGTGGGCCCACTGGGTATATTTTTCGTTTCAGCCAGTGCATCACAGGTTGCCATGGTGTGTGTTATCATTTTTGTTGGATTGTGCTTTGCTACTAATTAAAAAATGGAGTGGGTTTCCTTTAAGACTATATACATGTATTATGTCAAAATTACCCAATGACATCTAATAACCATTGATTATTAAATCAATGTGCTCTAGTGGTGGTGTTAAACAAAAACAAACTTAACTGATAGAAAAGGCTGACACATGTCATAACCTGTCCACATTCAACACGTGCTGAATCGGCTTGCTCCGAGTGTTCTTGTTAAATTAATTAACCTTGACCTATTTTTTTGTATAGTAATGTTTGTTTCATTGACCTTGACTTGACTGTGACCTAATTTTTTTTGTGTGTAGGGTAAAGTTTGTTTCATTGATGACTCTGATGGATCCTGTGTCCGCCATGTTGTCAAGACAACGTGGCTGATGCGAGCTCTTAATGTATTGATGGGTCCAACAGGCAGCGCCCTCAACAACGGCACTGTTGCATTTGTCGCCGATGACACTCCGGTGTGGGAAAGTTCACAGCTGCAGAAAGCTTTTAAAGAACACAAACTGAATACCAGCACAGAGGTATGGTTTTGAGTAATGTCAATCCAGATGTATGCTTTTAAGTAATATCAATCCAGATGTATGCTGTTAAGTAATGTCAGTCCAGATGTATGCTTTTGAGTAGTCAGTTCAAATGTACGGTTTTAAGTAGTATTGGTACAGATGTTATGGCTTTGAGTAGTGTCAGTACAGATGTATGGTTTTGAGTAATGTCAGTACAGATGTATGGTTTTGAGTAATGCCAGTACACATGTATGGTTTTGAGTAATGTCAATCCAGATGTATGGTTTTGAGTAATGCCACTACAGATGTACATGTATGATTTTGAGTAATGTCGATCCAGATGTATGGTTTTGAGTAGGGTTAGTACAGATGTATGTGTATGGTTTTGAGTAATGTTAATCCAGATGTATGGTTTTGAGTAATGCCACTAAAGATGTACATGTATGATTTTGAGTAATGTCGATCCAGATGTATGGTTTTGAGTAGGGTCAGTACAGATGTATGTACATGGTTTTGAGTAGTGTCTGTTCAAATGTATGGTTTTGAGTAGTGTCACAACAGATGTACAGTTTTGAGTAATGTCAGTACAGATGTATGTATTTGAGTAATGCCTATAATGTGGTATTGTTTGAATAATGTTGTTTCAAATACCACAGTATGGTTTTAAGTAATGCTTTTAGAGTGCTGTGGTTTTGAGTAATGCTAGTACAGTGGTATAGTTTTGAGTATTAGTTTCAGTACATTGCTATATGTTTAAGTAATACCAGTACATTGTAAGGGTTTTGAATATTGCCAATATAGTGATATTTTTAGTTGTGCCAGTACAGTGATATGGTTTTAAATAATCATGATAAAGTGGTATGGTTTTGAGTAATACTAATACAGTGGTACACTTTTGGGTATAATGCCAATACAGAGGTATGGATTTTGAGTCATTCCATTACATTGGGTTTTTTATTAACAAAAAAGCAAAAACAATATTGCTATTTTGTCAGTTTCAAATAAGACAGAAACAACTGTTTTCCTTTTTCAAAATAATTCAAAAGATTTGATAATTGCTGTACCATTAGTTCTAGTTTTTGTGTTTTTTCTTTTCCATTCAGGCATCGTCTGCCCTGGTGTTGTTGATGGGTCTTATTGGTGTGGATTTTTCTACCAAGGCTTACATCAGCTTAAACCACCTCAAAGAACAACCTCCCGTAGCTGTGGTGAGTATATACATTTGTCATTTAACAATACATCAGCTTAAACCACCATAAAGAACAACCTCTTATAGCTCTGGTGAGTATGTATACACTGTCATTTAACAATACATCAGCTTAAATCACCTTAAAGGATAGAATATTAAACTCGCTACCATTTTGTACCAAGTTTATGTCCCTCATAAAATAATTTTCATTGTCATTCCAACGCTAAGGGGCGAGACGTACAGCGCTCGCTCGATGCGCGGTCAGTCTGGGATCGATCCCTGTCGGTGGGCCCATTAGGCTATTTCTCATCACAGCCAGTGCACCACAATTGGTATATTAAAGGCCGTGGTATGTGCTATCCTGTCTGTGGGATAGTGCATATAAAAGATCCCTTGCTGCTAATCGGAACGAGTAGCCCATGAAGTGGAAACAGCAGGTTTCCTCTGTCAATATCTTTGTGGTCCTTAACCATATGTCTGACGCCATATAACCGTAAATAAAATGTGTTGAGTGCATTGTTAAATAAAACTTTTCTTTGTTTCCAACGCTAAAGCTTGTGACAACTGAAAATTATTTCACTATAGGGACATAAACATGATACGACATGCTCATTTAATATCCTATAAATATTACCCCAGCGTCACTCATAACAGGGGAAATATTTTCCATATTTTCTCAGTGAGAAATATTCTGCATTGGTCTAACGAACAATACTATTGGACAATTTGACGCTTACAATCCAATGACCTTATCGGTACTAAATATGACGTCATCAGGATTGGCAAACACACAAAATGACGTCATGTACTTTAAAGGCGTTTGCGTTTACGGCTCTCCCGTTTTTGGTGTTAAATTTATAACAAAATTTTATTTTAATGCAATTCATTATAGAATTTGAAGCAGAATAAAGATAATTTGTGTTTTTTGTTTAAATTATCTATGAACGTGATTAAATTACAACGTTATAGTAATTCTCAGAATAGTGCGCAAAGTGGTTTAAATTGTTTCTATACAGGTTGGCCTTCGTGCATGTGCATGGAAAATAAATCTTTTTAGAGACAAAATAGCTGAGGTAATAAATAGAATAACAAACTCGGTACCAGTTATTATCAAATTTATGTCCCTCGTGAAATAATTTTCATTTGTCACTCGCTAAAGCTCGTGACATCTGAAAATTATTTCACTCAGGAAATAAATTTGATAATAACTGGTAACTCGTTTATTATCCTCTATATATTTAGTAGTTGCTAATCAATTTTAAAATCATCATCAAATGGTGAAAACCAAAATTTTTAAAACCAAATATTCCCCAATGATAAAAACCCTACTTTTTTTGTTGGATATCAAATTTTATCCTGCAATCACTATAAATAGTGGCAAAATATGATGACTAGATAAATTTCTATATTTTTGGTCACTGACCAAAAATATAGCTTTTTGAGACGGAAATGTAGGTCACGTGACATAAGCTCAACTCGATTCGAGTATTTCAGAGTAGAATTTCAATAAACATATTCGTTAAATCATTTGTTGAAGTGCAGTAATACAAATAACTTTTAGTTTTGCGATAACAATACAAAACGTGTATATTTATTTATGAATTAGAGTTCAGAAACGCTTTTTTAATGTGCCTGAATGTAGCTAACGTCTTACAAATAATGACGTCATGTATTTTGCGTGACGTCATACATCAAAAGCCTTGCTAGGTAGACAATACTCGCTTTGCATACACAAAACAGGAATAAATAATGATT
>JAECMU010048031.1:0-19250 GCA_016106625.1 Dracogyra subfuscus | reverse complement strand
ACACTTGTAACTTTACATCCAATATTAGACATTAGTTACATTTCCATATTACAAAAAATATATATCTTCAGTCCTAGATTATATTTTATGTGCAACCTGAAAGCTATAAAATATAATATAAAAAACATCTATGCAATGAATTAACATGATTTTAATTAGCACTAAAAATAACAACAGTACAAGTGATAGCAACCCAATCGATACCTTTTTAAATTCTTTAGGGGGATTTATGGTGAATAGAAGAAATGTTAGAATGTGGAGACATTTTTGTATAAAACAGGAATCATAGATTTAACTTAATTAAACAAAATATATTTTCTTGTTATTTGTTAAAACGTGCAGTTTTACTTCCAGTCGGTTGCAAGAAACATGGTTGAACTTCATCAATGGCTCATTAGTGTTTGTGCATGGTGCCTTTCATCAGTAAAGGTGTTTCAGGAATCACTGGATCTAAAGAGTCTTTGCATGGAGAGCAATGAAGAGAAAAGTGCCAAGTTAAGATTACCATAAAGCAACTGTTTCTGACTTGAAAACTATCCAAATGATTATGTTTCAATCAACAATAAGACACCAACATCGGATCCTTATTTGACACTAATAGACGAGTCATTTCACAATGGGGGAACAACAGTAATTTATAAGTCTAACACTAGCCAACTGGTTGGGTACCAAATTAAATTTTTAAAGGAGGCCATAACACAGCCACATGGAGAGTAGCTCAACAAGGAGAATGGCTGTGATGCAAGCCACCTCTGGGTCTTTACCAACAAGACTAGGACCCGTGTTTATAAAATGTAAAGTCTAGACTTTAACGTAATGTTATTTCAATGGCCTTGTCATTACATTAAAGTCTAGACTTTAAGGTTTATAAGCACGGGGCCAGGGTCCATGTTTTCAAAGTATCTTAGCACTACAAAATCGCAAGTTATGAAATCACTGTGTGTGGCATAGTGATATCATAGCTTATGATGGTTTTACGATTTTGTAGCATTAAGATGGCTTCGAAAGACCCTAACCATACTTTTCCCTTCATTACTGGGAATCTTTAAAAAAAAACCTTGACAGTATCGATTGCAAGGTTACAGATTCCAATGAGAACTTTGGAAATTCATGTTGATGTATGAATGTTAAGTATGTTTAGTCTCTATAATGAAGATTAAAACAAGGAATATACTTCCAACTCCAAAAAAGAGTTAAAGCAGCACAGAAAGTGAAGAAAAGTGGAAAACATAAGAAGCAAAACTGTACCTTCAGTAATATTATAGGCCAGTGTCCCCCAAGGAAATTTTAATACAAGGATGCAAGCCACTAATTCTGGTGACAAGGTATAACTGTGCTGAATGTTAGCAAATAACAATAAGGCAAGGCAATCATAAACTGGAGGATGAAAAGTTATGACCCCCTGATACAAAAGTAATGCACTTGCTGCCATGTACTTTTAAGACGAACCAGACCTATGGCAAGCTCCTACACAAATATAGTTTTCTCACCTCCCTTGGACAAAATCCCCACATCATTCAGATTCAGGATTCAGATTCATGAAAGGACACTCGCATTTAGAAGATACGGGTATACAAGTACAAATTACTGGTGGATATTGCTTTGGGTAAACAAATGAGGCACACAGACACTGCATTTATTGGATATAAGTATGACAATGACAATGAATGAATGGACGTCAACAATCAATGTCTAACAATCAAACATAAATTTATATCCTCTTGTCCAACTTGCTAAGTTTAACTTTTTATTACATTATATATATTTAACTTACTGGTAAAAATATTAACTTTTAAATTAATTTTGTTTTAATAACTTACACTAAAAATATTAACTTTTAAATTAATTTTGTTTTAATAACTTACTGATCACTAAATAATGTTTTTATAAATGTAATATTTATAAGCAAGCTGCACAGTCAAGTTTACATTAATTTGTTAACAATGCAATCTGTACGGATTTAATTTATGATATATGTCACATGTCAAGGTTGATATTTTATGTACGAGTTACTTTTTGCGATAGGAATAGTAAATAAGTGAATTTGCTTTGTGTGCGTGACTTTTGTTGTGTGGTATAGTATGTTGCATCTGCATGGTGGAAGGCACGGGAATTGTGTATAGGGATGGGCAATTCATGGAAAGCACTTGATAATAATATTGTGTTGGGAAATGGTTAAATAGAAAGAATCATCAGATATCTAATATTCTTTTTCATCAAGGAAGACGTAAGTTTAGTTTTTTTTATTACTTTGATTGCTGCAAATGACTTTGTAAATATTAAATACTTTATTTGTACTACAATGATTATGTATAGATAAAATTATTTTGTTAAAATGTTAGGCAATACATGTATACGTTTATAGTGATGTCTGTATGTAAATAATTTAGTACATGTATATAAAACACGGGATTATAGAATGTAATACATGCAATGTATTTTGTATTGTTAAAGCAGGTTTCCCAGGTGTATAATCTTGAGGATGGGATGGAGACAACTGAGTGGATTCATATGAGTGGATTCAAGACGTTGGATCCCCAAGGTTGGATTACTCAGGTTGGATCCCCAAGGTTGGATTACCGAGGTTGTATTTCTGAGGTTTGACTACTGAGGTCAGAATCGGGAAGTGTTTACCAACAACTTGTGTGGTGTGGTTTAAAGACTGTTTTTGTAAAATTCTGCTGTAAATTTGATTTATATTATAAACTTTTGTAATGTGACAATATAACTGGAGTTGGAAAGAAGAGATCCATCTGTAAAATACTTGCCTGTGAATATTATTTTAATATCATTTACATACAGAACTGTTAAATTCTCAATAAATTTTTTTAATAATAGTCAAACCTGTCTTAAGCGGTCACACAAGTGAGTAGATAATAAAAGTGGTCGCTTGAGACAGATGGCCGCTGATTACAGGTTGCAAACTGAATGGGTACTAGTATTCCTGAAGGAGTGAAGATCTGTTATTTGCTGCAACTTATCGCTGTTAAATATCCCTTTTATATAATAGTAAACATTTTGCTGCTTAATACAAGTATTTTAGTGATTTGGGATCTGGTTTGGGTGGTCCCTGGCCACTTAGGCAGGTGACTGCTGAATACAGGTGGCCACTAGGACCAGTTTTTTGACTGTATTTTTCAGGGTTGGTGCGGGTGCTTAAAAACCTTGAAAGTGCTTGGATTTTTATTTAGAGAAATCAAAGTCTTGAAATCTACCACTTCAAATGAAGAGTGCTTGAAAGTCCTTGAAAACTGTATTCTCTCTACCTTGAAATAAAATCTAGTAAAAATTTAGAGATTCTGTGGGGCCTGAACATGATCCACAAGTCATGTGAACATAATGACAAACTTTTCCAGACTATGTTCCAGGAAGTTTTCTTGTGGTGAGAGGAAGTGTGCATACCTTGTCTGTTTGGCTTAGCCCTCATTTTACGAGACTACTGACTGAAAATACAAGATGATTATGTACTGTTCAATTCTGTTGTTTGATGAAAGCCTGAACTATAAAAATCAGACTAAGCAGATGGATATCCATATCACATTTTGGGATTTTGATGAGGTTATAACTACATAGCTTGGCTCAAGATTTCTTGGACATGCGACAGCCGAAGATACATTTTACTTCATGTACGGAACACCTGGATTATAGTAAACTGTGGCAACTTTCAATGGATGGTCTGAATGTCAATTGGAAGTTCCTTAACTTGCTACAAACCTAGATTTTAACAGACTCAAACTGTAATATTATAGATATTGGTAGTTGTGGCCTGCATATTAAGGATGGAATTGATGCTACAGGTTGGAATATGTCCAAACTGTTCTCTAGCGTATACTACCTGTTTAAGGATACACCTGCTCGACGTGAGGACTACACACGTGTTACAAAAAGTGAAGTTTTTTCCAATTAAGTTCTGCCAGCACCATTGGCTGGAGAATGTGCCAGTTGCAGAAAGTGTTAAATAGTTGGCCAAATGTCACTGACTACTTAAGTCAAGGTCTGCCAGTGCCTCTTGGCAGCATTATCATACCTTGATGAACAGAAGCGACAGAGTGAGGCTAAAAAGTCTTCAGAGAAAAGAAAGTCCACAATGGATGAAATAGAGGAAATAAAAAAGAAACGATAGAAGCTTGTCCCAGATGTTAAAATGCTATTTAATGCAATTAAATCTATTTATGTAACCTGTTGAATAATCCAAAATTAAACATGAAACGACAACTCGTCCTATTACTTGAAACTTACGGTTAGTGTTCTTGATCAAAGATCTAATAGAGGGTACTATTAAGTAGAACAAATTAGTAATTAGTATTAATCAATGAAGATTCCATTAAATAATCTACATTTTAGAGTAGAATTCTAAGTTTATTTGTTTACATATGTTTAAGAAGGTATTCTAGAATGTGGAAAAGATACCAAAATGCTGCGTTGATATGACGTTTTACCAATTAGTGTAACTTCGCTATCCAGTGAGTGAAAAGAAGAAAAGTTATATTGTGGAATGAGCTAAAAATAGCCCATGACTTCGGCCTCTCTTTCGCGTCCAGTGTATGCTCACTGAATGTAAAGAAAGAATGGCCATGCTACTAGTAGGAAGTTCCCATGTACTGGGTGATTATATTGCAGAGCGGCCATTATTAAAGAACTTTAACTTGGGACAGTCTGTTGTCGTTAACTATTATGGAATCGGTGGTGGCTAATTGTACAATTCTGGACACATATCAAGAATGGAACATGCTATACACCATTTTAAACCAGATCATTTATTGTTTCATGTTGGAGGAAATGACTTGCACTGCAGAAAAGCAGAGACAAACATTGACTTTTCACATGAGCTAATATTAAAACTTGTGTGCATTGCAGAAACATTTGCTAAGCCATATGATATCAAACGTACAACAATATGTCAGTTGTTACCACACTTTTCTACCAGACATATTTCTTCACAAGTGTATAACCAATGTGTACAGCTTGCTAACACCCTATTGAAATCAGAGTTAGCAAATAAACCAACCATGCTTGATTTAGGACTAAAACCATTAAAAGTAATCCAACAGACGGACAAAGAGAATGCAGGCCACCGAGAAGTAACAAAGTTTAAAACCCTGTTAGGTGAAATTTTACCAGATCCTTCTCGATTACCAAATTGGTTAGATTCCCTAAACGACGTACCAAACTTCACAGACAAAGATCTTTATAACTACCTTGTTTTAAATTGTCAAAGGACTTTTGATCATGATTACTTAAAAGCAAATAGAGCTTTGAAAGCCAAAGTTTTCTACGAAGATCGCCATGTTCATAGTGTGAAATACCACAAGATATCTGAAAAATGTAGCCATTGCTTTGTAAAATGTAAAGTAATCCTATCATACCCAACCAAGAATTAAAAGGAGAAACCTGACTATGATGTGTGGCTGTCCCTGTCGAAAATATCTGGACACAGCGTTCCCGCGGATCCTTAAAAAGTCTTATATTGATTTGTAAATTTACACAGCCTTAAAAAGTCTTAAAAATGGCACCTTTTTTGTTGATGGTCTTAAAAAGGTCTTAAATTTTATTTAGCCAGTTTCATATTTTTTTTCTCAAGATTTTGCAGTACTGAAATATTACAAATTTCGAAATTATTATCGGACAGTTGAGATCCGCTGTCATCGGAACTGTATACATAGACATGTTCCGGTTGTTCCGGCTACGCATGCGCAGTTTTGTTATGTAAATGGAGGAAAAAAGTCAGCAACTATTATCAAGCATTGGGGAAGTGTATGTTTAACAAATCTTGGGTGACCGATGAAAAATACTGCAAGTGGCTTGCAATCGATCACTGTATGCTGCGAACTGTAAAGTATGTGAAAGGAAGTTACAATTTGGAACAATGGGTGTAAAAGCGTTAGATTCACATATGCAGAGCATAAAACATAAAACAAACATGAAGACATTTGAAAAAAAACAGACAATCCAATAACAAATTATGTGAACGTGGATGCAGTTACAATTGTTGCAAATTCGGCTGCTTCGAAGACCAACTTACGTTTAGCCTTCAGTTCGTCCGAGACATTGAAAGCCGAAGTTACGTGGACGTTACAGAGAGTGGCGAGACATCAGTCTTACAATTTAAATGATGATATCGGCTCACTATTTGCCATTATGTTCTTTTATGAGTCCTGCACTTTATTGCACATTTAGATGTTGTGAATGGTGATGAATATCATGGCATATTCCTGCAGCAAATGACTGGGAAGGTAGCTGTAGATCATATAATATTCATCCTCAATCCCAAAGACAATGCGTCATTCACAGAATTGGACATTGTGAAAAAACTCCGCCAGCCAAAGACAGTTGGAGGGTCTGCACGGCATTCCAACTCAACTCAAATTCAACTGCGACCTGATCAAGTGGAATCTGCAGTAACGTGGATTCAATTCACGGAATCTGAAGGATCGAGTGGATTGAGTGAATCAACTGAGACTGTTGGACAAAATTTGTAATACCATTTTAATCATTTTGAAACTAGTCTGATTCGGTGTATATGCAGCTATAAAAACAAATTTGTGTAGTACAAAATGACTGTCATACAAAATGACCAATTCCTATGGTTCGAAATGACTGGTACGAAAAGACTCAATTCATTGTGGTACAAATTGACCAGGGTACGAAATGGTAAAATTGGGTACGAAATGACTATGATACAAATTGACTGGATACCATATATATATATGTATTAGCCCTTATTTAAGATTAATTAATTGTTCATTTCAGTGAAGGCAAACCATGTAATCACATTGCAGCTCTGCTGTATGTACTTGTGGACAGTTCTAGGAGTCAAATAGATGGACTGGATGCATCTACATCCATGAAATGCAAGTGGAACGAGCCAAGAAAAAGAAGACTAAGTCCAAACAGGGTTGAGGATATTGTTTTCAAAAAACATAAATTTTCTGATGTAGCAGGTGAAGGGAATGCTTGAAACATTCAGTTACACACAAGTGGGAGTACATGTACATTAGCCACAAATGTTACACCAGTAAATCTTGAACATTTCAGCAGGAAATTACAATCAAGTAATAAACATGCAGCATGGCTTTACGGGAATGCATTTTCCATACCAGTGATTGAACCAAAAATTCCTCCGCTTCACAATATCAGTTTTCTGTTCAAGAACTCAGTTAATTTGGCCTCTGAACAATGTCAGGCTACCTTAAGCCAATATTTTCATGATTTGAACATTTCTGAAAGTGACTGTGCCTCAATTGAACAGCAGACACAACAGCAGGCAAAATCTTCTCAGTGGCAGCAGGCTAGAGTTGGTAGGATTACCACATCTGATTTGGATTGGTATTTAAAACCAAAGACCCCACCTCCCCAGAAAACATAATTGGCACACTATTTAGATACAATGGGGATGTAAACACAGCTAGTGTTTGGTGGGGACCATACCATGATGCTGCTGAGGTTACACCAAGAAAATGAGCCAAAAACATAGTGATTTAGAAGTAACTAAATGTGGCCTGCATATAAATCCTAAATACCCACATCTCGGAAGTAGCTCGGATGGACTAGTTTCATGCTCCTGCCATGATAAGGACCTGGATGAAATAAAATGTCCATTTAAATACCGCCTTAAGACACCCGCAGAAGCTAGCATGGAAAAAGACTTTTACTGCCATTTTGTCAATGGTAAAATAACGTTAAAAGAAAATCATTCATACCATTATCAAATTCAGGGACAGATGGCCAAAGAAACTTTTGTGACTTTTTCGTGTGGACACAGAGAGGAATCTCAAGGCATGCACCCTACCCTTATCTGTAATTTAATGTATTTTCATTTGTACAAAGAGAACATTTTATGACCTGTATGAAAACATTTCTTTTATTCATGGGATAATATTAATTCAGGACTGCCAACTCTGGAGTGAATTTGACAAATATGTACACTGCATGGACATATTGGCCAGAGAAAAATTGACAATTTGGTATTTTAATCTGAAGAATTGTTTATAGTACACATTTAATAATTTTTTGTATCCACATGGGATAATGGATCTTGTTGACAGTAAGCTACCAAACAGGATAGTCATAGACAAAATGAAGTGAAAATACTGATGGTGTGTATTGTGGATTTTGGAACCATTTAACTGTGTATGTATACCATTCGGTGAACCGGACAAGTAAAGTATACCTAGTCGAAGGAGTCTGAGAATTTCAGGACATTTTCAACATTCGTACACTGTACAATTTTCCTGTACATATCCACCATTTTGTGCATACAGGGGATGGGGTCCAAAAATACCAACTTCCATGAGTACATACTTTATGGACGGCCCCCAATATCTGTATTATTTTTATGATTGAAATGTATTGTAAATACACCATAAAGATCCTTGAAATTCATGGAAAATGATCCTTGAAAGTCCTTGAATTTTGATCCATTAAAGGTGAAAGGTGTATGAAGCCTGATTTATGAGACAGGTTATGACACACTGGGACCCCTGTTTGGTCACTTAACTGATAAGTATCAAGAAGTTCTGAGATCAAGGTTAGAAAGCTTTGTTAGGTTTTAATGCAATGGCTTAGCAACATGCTTCGTAACAGTCTAATAAGAATGCAAATACTTGAGGTACGGACGCTTAAAGTACCCGTTTAATTTTGATCCCAATTGTTATAATAAATTATAATGTATTTTTCTTTATTCCAGGTGGGAGACGCCCGGTTAAGAAACTGAGTGGTATTGCTGGAGAAGATCAGCAAGATTCATCACTAACACCTTTATATATCATAGTTAATTATAATAATTAATACACAGATGTAGGAATTCAATTATACATTCACTAAATAGTAATAAATGTCCATTGCTGTGGTGGAATGAGGAATATCAGATGAACTGTTTTCTTAATATTTTTATTGTTGTAGTTAGTGTATACTTGCAGTTTAATTGACACAATAAATGCCTCATGCCTGTATTTGGGTGTTGCGTTTTAATAGGACTTGCTACAGCTAGTTAATTAACATCCGACGTGATAGAATACATCATATAAGTTAAAGTATCAGTCTTGGGTCATATGTGTGTAAACTCAGAACCTTTGTAAATAGAAGGAATTCAGGAGGGTAGAATCTGAGACGGGACAATTCCAAAGTTTTGGTAAACGTCATTTGTAAAGGTGGCAGTATAGTGAGTGATTTATTTTAAGGACAAATGTGGTCTTATAAAAAAACTGGAATTTGTATGACCTTCAGATGGTCATCTTAGTATTTTTAAAAGGCATTAAGTTCATTGACCTGAAACTTTGTATTGGCCATTTAGTTCAGGTCAAAAGTTGGGTTTGTTAAATACATTTAGGTAAAGTATTAACTTAATAAAGCGTTTAATGCACAAAGATATTATACAGTGAAATAATCTGAATAAATAAAAAATGCAACACGAGGTTACAAACTAGTACTTAATTGGTTGAACAATGCTTTATGCTGACAAATACTTGAAAGCTTAAAATTAAAACTTTTATATATCCTTTCATTGAATGAAATGTCAAGAACAGGTCATGCAACTGTGGTGAGACATCCCCTAATAAGTCCTGGGAATGCCATCCAATGGAAAGGTCAGCAGCAACAGCTACACAGAGTACAGCCGTGGCAGCATCGTAAAGTCATCAGAAGTGTGGGCAATTGCTGCAGAAGTCGTAACGTTAACGAAGGTGGACAAGCTGGTACTAAACCAGGTAATATTTTACCAAATGCATACATTAGCAGCAGCATCACCCACCCTCTTGACTTCATCCAGCAGGTGCTTGGGTTCAGAGCAGTCGTTGGTAGAAACTTGGACATTCTTAAACATAAACAGCAAATTCTTGTTCAATTTTGTGACAACAGGCCACACAATCAAGGAACTCTTTTGGAAGGTAAAGATTTTGCAAATTGGAGAAAGACATTAGCCAAGATGATCGGTTTAGAAAAATATCACATCACGTCAATCCGAAAGTTTTCT
This sequence comes from Dracogyra subfuscus, assembly GCA_016106625.1. Taxonomy (NCBI): domain Eukaryota; kingdom Metazoa; phylum Mollusca; class Gastropoda; order Neomphalida; family Peltospiridae; genus Dracogyra; species Dracogyra subfuscus. Next base: position 9,280 of record JAECMU010048031.1, on the reverse strand, counting down.
GTTCACCACCAGCAAAGAAACTGTGCACTTCTAGTGAGAGGTATTAGATGAATTCCAACACAGGCCAAACAACCTACAAACAGCTGAAAACCACATCTCTCATGAAAGATGCAAGAAGAATTTTATCAAGTGACCGTATGCCTCGGATGCCTCCAGTACAACAAAAATTGGGATGATGAGCCAGTTGATCTAAGTGCCAGTCATATCACCATCAAGTGGTCACCCACTGGATGGAAGCAACCAATGGCTGATCAAAAACTTCTACAGTGGGAATATATATCTATGTATCTAGAGGAGGAGATCAACTCTACCACAGCAGATCTTCTTCGACAAGTGGAACATGTTGGCTCTCCCAGAAACACCAAATCTGATGATGAAGATTTGCCTGCCAGAAAAGCAAGGCTATACAACTATAAAGCTATAGTGTTGGTAGCGCTGGGAAAGAATCCAAGTCCCTCCGATACTCAGTTTGTGCAACTCTTTGTTGAAGACCAAAGAAATCGAGATCAGGATATAGAATCTCTAATCAGATGCACTGAAGAAAATAATATTGATCTTAAGATTAGAAAATTAAAAACAGAAGAAATTTGGATTAAAATACAAACATAAAAACACAATTACCGTAAGCCTCATTCACATGGACCCTTTTACTCACGTGAGTATATATACCATAGACCAAATTTTCAAATAATTTTGAGCATCGTCTGATATCAGCCATTTCAATGTATTGTGAGATAGATTGTTTCTGACGTTATGTTACCAGACTTTAAATTTAAAGTATAGACTTTATTTAAAGTCTAAAGTGTGGACTTTAAAAGGTTTATAAGCACGGGGATGTTATTCACTATAAACAGTTGTATTAGGTGATCACACTGTACCCACTAAAAAACAAAGTACTAACTCGCAGGGAAAAAATGTAAAGGACAGAGTACAACCACATGAAAACGAGGGAATCAAGGGCCAGAATGACCCTTGAGCAGATCAGAAGAAGAAAGGAGAGCTATGCCAAAAAAAAGAGGGAACAGCAGGCTGCTGCCAGAGAAACACTGGCCAAGAAAAATTGGAAGGTCAAAGAGTGTACCCCTCTGCATCAACAAAAGTCTTATAGTTTTCCATCAGCATCAGCCAGGCGGATGGCAGTGGGGAGGATCTGGGCAAAATTCCCAAAGATTCAGAGAAGTTTGGAGATATTGTGCAGGACTTTATAGCTGGAAGTCGTACAACACCATTACTAGATGGAGAGCTCATCACAGAATTAGTTTCTGGTGGTTCTTAAAACAGTAAAGAAACATGTAAAGTCAGAGGGTTCACTCTGCATTACCCCAACACACAGCTCATCAACTTCACTTCCATTCAAGACATGGACACCAGGTGTGGTCCCAAATGAGAGATGGGTCCATCAAAGTGACCAATCCCAGCAAAATATCGAGAGAGAAAAGACAGACAAATCTACAATAGGCCTGAAAATAAAACGTACCAGATTGTGTATACCAGAGTTATTCTGGAGAATTTGGACACTCTCCCATATGGTTACCAATTGATTTTCTCTCTGAACTCAAAACTTTGCATGAAAAATAAAAACTGAGTATAAAATAGCTGCATATAAAATCAAACTTGGCATGAATCAGAGTCTACAAACTGAAACATTTTTTATTGAACTTTGTTTTGACCACAATTCAAAGTCACAAGTTTAGATTTTTTTCTTAAATAGTGCAATACATTAGTGATTTATGTTTAAATGTTTTTCCTTTGTATTTATTTATTGTATACCTAATATATTCAGGTCTAAATATTAATTTAATAGTCTTATTATACATAATACAAAAATATTTAAAGATTATTTTTATTTTTATTTATCTAGAGCTCACATCAGGCCTTCCACGGGCCATCGGAGTCATGATCGGAGCCAATTACCATGACCATCCTCGGCTAGATCTGATAGCCGTCACCAATCCCAGAATCCGATAACAAGACATCATGGGGATCAGACAGGTCCTGCTGGGACCACCCATGATCTAGATCTCCAAGTATAACAAATAGTATATGTATTCGACTTACATGCAGCTTTAGTTGTAACTGGAGGTACCCTTATATTTAAATCCCAACTTAAAATCTAACTTACGTTTATGTTTTTTCATGAATAGCTCTTCATTTATAGGTTTACGTGCAAACTTCGACTTACAATGTTTACGATATGGGTCCAGGGCTTCCACATGTATATTAGGGGATACCCAGTGAAGTTATCTTAGCACTCAAGAACAAGTATGCTGTTTTAACTTGACTGGTGTTTTTAAAATAGCAAACAAAAGTGAACAGAATTTTTTTTAATTTGTGTTTTTGTACCTGTGGCTATTTACACTACCGACAGAGTTACCAATAGAAACTGATTTGTCTTAAACGCTATATAATTAATACACTGGTCCAAATTTAATGGACTAGTTATAGCACCAGATTTGCTTATGATTAGTTGTGTACAAAGATTATCTGAAGCAAATTTTTTTACAATTGTTTTTTTTTTTTCTGTTTGTTTAACGACACACTCAACACATTATGATTACGGTTATATCGGCATTGGACATATGGTTATGTCAATTTAAAAAAAAAAATGTTTAACAACTACGATAAATTACTCTCCTACCTTTATAATTACCATTACATTTTCGCCCAAATTCTGTAAAAACACAAATTGTGAAAAAACTATTACAGTGACACAGATTACACATAAGACCAACAATGCTAAAATGGACTTCACTGATATCGCATAGGGCAAAGTACATGCAGTTTTCTGCAGTCTGTCATTTTACTTTTTTTTTTATGAAAGTCTTGAAGATGAGTGAAAGTCTCTGAATTATGTGAGGAAATTAATATGAAAATAATGAGCTATAGTGGAGTCTTTAAACAAAATAAACTTAAATTTCTTTAACATGAAGTCATCATGTTTGCTTTTATGTCATAGTTATGACATCATTAGATTAAATCATATCCTTTCACCCCTCTTGAAGACTATTCCATAAAATAAAAAAAATGGCAGCCAGCACAAACTTTCATGCTTTTAGCCTTATGCGATCTCAGTGAAGTTGATACAGGTGACAGTTATCATCTAGTATGTGGAATCTGTGTCATTGTAAATTTCTATCTGGACAAAATGTGGGTAAAATCTAATGAAAAATAAGGTAGGAGATCAATTTATTGTTAACAATTTGGTTTGGACTTTAAAATTACATAATTTATATCAATCAGGTTGCACTTATAGAATACACTTTAAAACAATTATTCCAATCAATACACATTTGGCACATATTTAAAAGCTATATAAACTGGTCACGGTTTAATGTACTACTCACAGCACAAGATTTACTTATGATCAACTATAATTACAAAACTTATGTCAACCATGTTCTCCATTACATGGTACATATTTACAATAAACCTTTAAACCAATTCCATTCAATACACATCAGACACATATCACATATGTGTTTGAAGAGTCCTTTCCACAATTATTCATCTTCCATCACCAAAGCTGAATTTGCTATCATCTAACCAATTTGTTTCATCACACAAACACTTGCTTGTCTTCCAGTCTTCCAGTCTTCCGTAATCCACATCTACAAGCTGTAACCCATCTCTTTTACCCACTTCAGTCCCTCCACAGTGTCGCCTGAAACAAATATAAGATCAAGTGTAAGAATGCATTATTATGAAACAAATCCACCTACTCGGAATGAATTAAACCAGTGGCTTGTTGCCCAAGAATCCAGTTCTTCACAGACTGGTGAATGAGAAATTTTATGACTAGCGGACTCATTTCACTACTAAAATACTCTTCCTTTCGTTGGTTTGGTCTGGATCACCCGGTAAAATTAGCTAACATTACAACAACTACAATTATATGCTCTCACATCATATTTACTTGATACAGGTGAGATCAAGTCTAATAGATGGCATTTAGCCAGATTCTGTCACTATAGCCAAGAGCAATTCAATAACTTCATTAATTTAGAGGTTTTATTGTTTTGGCCAAGTAAGGACAATAAAGAAGCTAAAACATTCATTTTCAAATAAATAAATAAATAAAAACAATAAAAGGACTATTTTTGTGTAACCAACACACCTCTAGGTTTGTACTCAAGGCCGATGTAGCCATCATAGTGCAAGTCTTCCAGCAGTTTGAAAATGTAGTGGTAGTTAATCTCTCCCCCATCATCAGGCTCCCCTCTGTCGGGAACCTGAGAAATCTGAATGTGTCCTGCAATAAACAAAAATATGTCAATTAACCAGAATAGGTTTTCTTTCCTAACTGGAACTAGTACCGTATTTCCCCATGTATTATGCTCACCAGTGTATAATGTGCACCCCCCAGTTTGAACGCTTATTCCAAGAAAGAAAAAACATGAACCACAATATAATGCCCAGTTTTTTTAAACCAAAAATTCGACAGTGAATGCAAGATGTACCGTTTTTCGCACAGACATCAAAACTAACGAAAAGTGAAAATAGCGGTATATTCCAGAAACAAAACTACATAGACCTACATGTCACATTAAATAAAGGCTAGTACTTGCATACTTACATGCCACAGACTCACATGTGCATAAATGAAAACAAAACTATATACTGTAAATGACTAATAAATAAATGAAAACAAAAATATAGAATAGTATATTTGGTTCTCGTGGCTAACGTGAATGTGCGAGATTTCTAAATTTATAATAGTGTGGCATATTTCCGGTTTGCTGAAAATGGCCGAATTAAATCTCATGGCAATTAAAAATGTTTACAATCCAGTTTTATAATTTTTATGCGAGGTATGGATACTTTTATAGATTTATTTTGCATTTATTACAACCATCATAAGTGAAAAGCGATTTTTAAGAAGGTTTTGGTGTTTCGTTGTAATGAACACTGTCAATAACCTGTAAATTACTGATCGGCGATTTTTTTTATGGGTGATCGCTGGACATTTTTAAAAGATAGTTTTTCTATTGCTATGTATAATGCGCACCCCATTTTGAACCTGTATTATCTGGAAAAAAAGTGCTTATAATACACTGGAAAATACGGTACACAGGTTTTTTCCTAGAAATATCTAAGTTGTAAAAATGACATGTCAAAGTGACAAATTCAATAACATTATTATCCAAATGGTTCAACATAACTGAGTTAATAAAACATTATTTGAAGCACACGTGTAATAACAAGTGTAATGACACCATTTTGTCAAGAGCATCATAACTTGTAGTCTCCTCCTAATTGCGGTTTAAACATTTTGAGACGATCCTATTTATTCATAAAAAAATAACAATAATAATATGGATAATAAAGGAATTATTACACTCATGTGTGTAAATTTCAAATGATTCAAAGATGTCTGTTGGACAAAAAAAATAAACTGGTTACACGGATAATATCAAAAACAACTCCATTCACCAAATCCAAGGAATACTTCTTTTTCAACACATCAACTAGCCATTGAATATTTTATCTGGGCTAAGAGGAAAGGAAAGGAAATGTTTTATTTAATGACGAACTCAACACATTTTATTTACGGTTATATGATGTCGGACATATGGTTAAGGTGCACACAGATATTGAGGGAGGAAACTCGCTGTCACTACTTCATGGGCTACTTTTTTCAATTAGCAGCAAGTGATCTTTAATATGCATCATCCCATTGATGTACCAGTCGTGGTGCACTGGCTGGAGGGAGAAATAGCCCAGTGGGCCCACATACAGGGATCAATCCAAAACCAACCGCGCATTAAGTGAGCTACTGCAAATTATCAACTGTATTACTATAATGTATAGGACACTAGCCAAAGCTTCTGTGAGGACTAAAGACCTTCACAGAGATTTGTTGCACACTGCAATAACCCAGCAAGAAAAATACATTGGACCAAACAAAGAAGGAAGGAAGGAAATGTTTTATTTAACGACGTACTCAACATATGTTATATATGGTTATATGGCGTCAGACATATGGTTAAGGACCACATAGATATTGAGAGAGGAAACATGCTGTCGCCACTTCATGGGCTACTCTTTTTGACTAGCAGCAAGGAATCTTTTATATGCACCATCCCAGCCTAAGCAAAGACAGTATTTAGACCATAAAGTGTTTTGGGGATTATACTTACCAATGTGTGGTAAATATTCTTTTAATTTACTTGTAAGATTACCATCCATGATTTGCACATGAAAAAAGTCCTGAAATGAAATAATGTAAGATGTAAACAAAAATGTATGAACTGCAAAACTGAAAACAAGATGTGATGTCAGCCATTGTAATTCTGGGTAAACTGTAAAGGATCAAGGAATGCAGGATGAAGAATGAATATATGTGAATTTATTACCTACACTTTCATAAATATCGTATTTTCCAGCCCTATCTTTATGGCATACATAATACACTGAAAACTGTTATGGCACACTTCTAATGTCACTGTATAGTTAAGCTGTAAGCTTGCGGCAGTCACGGCTTCTAAAATTGACATCATTCAATGTCACTGTAATTGACATCGCTGAATGCTATTACAATCATATTTAATGTTTGTTATAAATCACAGTTTGTGGATAATAAATAAATTATAGAGTGCCAAACAAAATTTATGAAACTCCTTCGAGAAATTCAATATGCAATATTCACTATATATAACAGAGTAGTCATACGTTTTGTTATTCATGTTACTGTCTATTAGTGTATATGTTTCCATTCATAAGAAACTGGCCATGTCTTATAACAAAGACTTACAAACTGCATTTTCAGGTTTGGATGATTCAGTTTCTTCACATATTTCAAAGCTGCAAACAAAAACGAAAGAACTACATTTCAACATGGTCTTAGTACAAAAACTACAAAGTAGGTAGGAATAAATTATACATATTTGAAAAGTGTACTTCTTTAGGGGTAATCAAATCAAAACCAAAAAACCTATGAGATTGCCTGTCTCTGATGCCTACCGGTAAATAAAATGCTGCCAATTCGGTCTGAATTTCAAATCAACTGTGTTGGATAGGAATCACTTTTTTATATTAGGAGGCAAGACATAGCCCAGTGGTAAAGTGCTCACTTGATGTTTGGTCAGCTTGGGATCGATCCCCGTCATTGGGTCCATTGGGCTATTTCTCGCTCTAGTCAGTACACCATGACTGGTATGTGTTATCTTGTCTATAAAAGATCTCTTGCTGCTAATCGAAGAGAGTAGCCCATAAAGTGGCGACAACTGGTTTCCTCCCTCAATATATGCATGGACCTCAAAAATACGCCCAATGCCATATAACCGTAAACAAAATTTGTAAAGTGCACATAATAAGCCATTTCCTTCTTTTTTTAATATTAAATCAGGGAACATTATGTTTTCAAGATCTTGATTAGTGATATTTCTAATCAATTAAAAATTGATTAACAACTATAATTTAACTTTCTAAAATATGTAGCAATCTCTCAAATTTGCATAGCGAATAATTATACGATACTGAACAAAACGTTCCCTGTAAATGCCAGGTTTTTCACTCCACAGGAGCAGGCAGTCTGGTCTTTTGATCACAACTGCCATTTATTCTCTTGTATTATTGATTAATAATTACTGTACTACTGTATTTCATGTGTCATAATGTTTCAAACACATAAGAGTTAGAAAAAACCTAACATACCAGGTAAGCCAATAATGATCACTGGATTTACTGGCTGTACAACTCACCTTGTTCTGGTTGTGATAAGAAGTATTTTGGGAATGAAACCCTCGAGTTAATAGGCTCAATCAGTGCTAAGATACCTTCCTGAAACATGATAATATTTAATGCAGTAATAGTAAAATAACATCCAAATACATTTAGCATATTCAAAATCTTGACCCAAGGCAGTATTTGGTCAAAATTCTTCATTTACAATTTTAAACAAAATTAAGACACCCTGTTCAAAATTACTAAAGAAAGGAAATGTTTTATTAAACGACACACTCAACACATTTCATTTACGGTTATATGGTGTCGGACATAATATGGTTAAGGACCACACATATATTGAGAGGAAACCCGCTGTTGCCTCTTCATGGGCTACTCTTTTTGATTAGCTGCAAGGGATCTTTTATATGCATCATCCCACAGGATAACACATACCACTGCCTTTGATATACCAATCGTGGTGCACTGGCTGGTCCCAGACCGAACGCGCATCAAACGAACACTTTACCACCCCTCAAAATTACTATTGCAAAGGAAAGAAATGGATGACATTCATTAAAAAATAAAATAAAAAATTTTCTTCATACCTCTGCGCGCACTGTAACCTCACTGTGGTGCAGGGGTGTAACATTCTCTTTGAGAATGGCCAATATAGCACAAATTGATGTTTAGAGTAAAATTCAGTATCTGTATTTGTATTTTTGCACAGTTCTTTACACTGTTTTTGTTTTGGCCTTGAATTTTTGTACTGATGTTGATCATCACTTTATTTATTTGCATTAACATGGTTTGACACCCAATAGCCGATGTCTTTTTCGTGCTGGGGTGTCATTAAACATTCATTCATTCATTTTCTTCATATTTTCCTTTTTGTTTGTAAACACCAACAACTAACCCACTATCCTGGACAGAAAGCCCAGATAGCTGAGGTGTTGGATATAAGCACGAAAATAAGTTGAAATGAAATGTTTTGTTTAACAATACCACTGGAAGACATTAATTAATCAATCATCGGCTACTGGATGTCAAACACTGGGAAATACTGACACGTAGTCATGAGAGGAAACCTGCTACATTTTTCCTAATACAGCAAGGGATCTTTTATATGCACTTTCCAACAGCAGACTGGAGGGCACACACCACAGCTTTTATCCAGTTGTGGAGCACTGGTTGGAACAAGAAAACTCCAATCAGTTGAACAGATGCACTGAGGTGGTTCGTTTTTTTATTTTTAATTTTTTTTGGTTTATTTAACGACGCACTCAACACATTAAATTACGGTTATATCGGCGTCGGACATATGGTTATGTTGAGAAAAAAAACCAGTGGTCAGCTGACGGGGATCGATCCTAGACCGACCGCACATCAGGCGGGCACTGTACCACTGGGCCATGCTGCCCGCTGAGGTGGTTCGATACTGATGCAAACACCTGAGGCGAGCACTCAACCAACTGAGCTAAATCCTGCTCCCTTTTGTTTGTTAATGCAGTATTTTACTTGCAACCACTTTGCCACATGTAACTCTTTGCTCTGAATTTGAACACTAACCTTTTGTAACCTAGTGGCTGCATACTCTATGTTGTTTAGATATTCTTCT
>JAECMU010048030.1:0-12823 GCA_016106625.1 Dracogyra subfuscus | reverse complement strand
AGCAATGGCAGATTTTGGAGGTCTGTAGCTAAAACAGAGTAAAAAGGATTTTTTATAAGTAGGTTTGATCTCAAGCCATAATGTTTCAATATTACTTACTTCAAATTCAGTTTTTCTTTCAAAAGTTTAAAGATCATTTAAATATATTGCCCAACCCCCACCTAAGTTACTGGTCCTATCTTTTCTTATCAATGTATACCCAGGTACTGAAATGTGGTCATTTGTAATTTCACTTGTGAAAAATGTTTCACAACAGCCAAGAATATCTGGGGGATTTGTAGTATGAAGAAGGTTAAACCTTACTTCATCTAACTTGTGTTGTAATCTATTTACATTATGAGAGCATATTTTTAGACCTTTGGAGGGAAAATTGAATACATTGATAGGATCATTGGATAGAACATTGGGAGTTTCATTACAAAGAACACATGTGCAAGAGATAAGTAACAATAAATATATACACACACATGCTAATCCGTGACTGAAACTAAAATCATGGTGAGACTCAGGAAGGGTTTGATCCCTTTCACAGTAAGTGTTATTTACACAGTCCACAGTGGAAGTTACAAAACACCCAGGGTGTGAAGTGTCACTGACTGTATCAGCAGGATCACTAATTAATAGTATAAACAGAAGACAAGGGCTAGGTATGTAATCTGGTAGTCACCTCTATTAATCTCTTAATTACACAACTGGCATTAATTGGAGTTAAAGTACAACAGTGGGTTTTTTCCAATGTTCCTGGCAAATCAGGGGAATTACAAATACAAGTAAAATTATCACATTCTTGACACAGAGAACTCAGTGTGCCAAATCTGTTTTTTAATGATAAATGAAGAGCACTGTCTTCATTAACCACACAAGATGCACTAACTAATTTGCCCACTACACACTTCGCACTAATCAAATTAAAATCACTTTTTGAGTCCGATATTTTATCCTTCTGACCTGAAACTTGTCCCAAAACATGGTTTGGATTAGTAATACATGCACATCTAAACAGATTACAGTAAGAATAGTTCACTGGGGTATTACATCTGTTTGTGACAGTTTTGTGTTTGGCTTGCTCTTCCTTACCGAATTTTCAGAACTGTCGACAAAATTTTCCTTTATGTCCAAACAAACCACAATGATAACATTTTATTTTTCGCCCAAACCTACATGATCCAGTGTCATGATTATGTTCCCCACAGTTCGTGCAGGTTTTAGTTGCAGTAGCAGTTTTCATAATTCCAATAATGTTATTGATGTTCTTTAGATATCTCGATGTGCCCTTTCTGTTCAGATGTATTCCATCTCTTACAAAGTACATGCTGTACTCACTCTCTGCAATAATTACAAACTGGGGGATGAACATTATACACAAAAAGTTGCACAGATTTTTAGTACAATATTTGCATCATGCACACAAATGTCTGACCTTGGTAAGAGTCCTGATACAATGATATTTGCATCCTTGTTTGCAAATGCCCTAGCTGCATACAATAAACTCTCGTAGTCTTCTTCAAACTTCCGTAGACTTCTGTATCTTGCAATATCATTCCCTCCTACCTGGAGAATGATGTTCTTGTAGCTTGACAGGTCCCGTTTCATTAATTCACCAGCTATTCTGTCAATTGTTGCACCCCTGATGGTTAACACATCAGTATCACTAAAGCCTCTAGGTTTTATTCCTTTCAAAATGGAGGATCCTATTATCAGAGTGTTTTTGCCTTTCCTTTTATAATCCTTGTCAGAAGTTGTAGACTTTGTGTCCAAATCATTGTTGATGTTGTGTTTGGTATCTGTTGATTTGTTTTTGGCTGTATGCGACACACTGACATTACTGCTCTCTACAACTACTGGAATATGTTTAGTTTGTTCCATTTGTATTGCAACATCCATGGCAGGTGGAGAGGGTTGTGTCGTTTGTATTTCTGCATCCACTGAAGTTGAAGAAGTTGGTGTGGTTTGTACATGTACGTCCATAGAAGTTAGTGATGTAGTTTGACAGCATTTATCAGTTGATACAGATGGCTCTGTCTGACACTGCATGTCAACCTGCACAACATCGGTTTGGCACCAGGCATCAGTTTTGTTAGTGTTGGAGGGACATGTATTAATTTTTTCATATTCAAAAGACCTTGAGAGTTCTGTGATAATTTTGATCAGTTCTTCTCTGCTCTTTCCTGCATATGGACAGTTTTCTTCATAGTTTACATCTGCAACACTAAAAAGGTCCATATCTTTTTGAAAAGGAGATACATGTATGCTTTCCAACAATGATTCGGAGCTTTTGTAAGGTGTAGAAGACTGTGGTTGTGTTTCTACTACATGCATATTTGGATGTTCTGGCTCACAAAGTTGTCTAACCAAGAGTAGATTTTCTTACCTTGTATATGCAATTTGTGTGTCGTACAGTATAGGGTGGCTGTCACGGATGCATCTTCTGTCTTGTATACTGCACCATTCTGTACATTCTTTTTAATTAAACTCAAATCCTTGTCCAGAATATTTTCCACTTGTTTGTACATATATGGTGATATTCTTACAATGACACTCTGTTTCTTGGGAGAAATATCCAAAAATACAGGCACATCCTTGGCTGACATATTGATATCCTCTGACACTTCTTCATTGGAGTTATTCGAAAGTTCCTCATTTTGATTTAATTCAGAATCATCAGTAGAAAAAAAGACTGACTTTCACAGTGTTATTGAGCTGTCCAGGAAGGACATAATCCTCTTATCCTGGCTCTAATCTCAGAGCTTACAGAAACACAACCTTCCACCTTGGTGTCCATAAGGTAATGCCAAACTATAAGATATATCTAATGAAACAATGTCTACATGCCTCTGACATCACAAGCTATACAATATATATCTTATTATTATTTCATTTCAGTGAAATAGACCTCTTTAGAGTAACTTCTAAGCCATAAAGCTATTTGCAATTCTTGAAAACTATTATTTTCTATAGTTTTACACAGATGTGATAATAAAGAAATTATCAAACTTACAAGTGCAAAGATCAAGGAAATTATGAAACTCATTGTTAAATTTGTTATAGCATACTCAAGTTTGGAGATTAACACATTTCACATATGTCTCAAAGAAATGTTTCAATGGAAAATGATTTATCTGCTAATGTGTTGCATCAGTTACTAATTGGGGGTGTTACATCAGTTACCAACACATTTTAATACTTAGGTTATAATTATGCCATGTGGTGTACCCATGGCACAACTAAGATAATATAAAAGTTTTTCTTCATAAAACATTTATTCCAAATTTATTAATTTTTGTTGTTTGGAAGTTACCATTAAGATGTTACCATTAATGACATTTTAACAAATGGTTTCCATGCCATTTGAGTTCTCATCTCAGAAACAAATAGCACAAATTAAAGATGGCCACCATGTCACCTGAGTAGTTTATTGATTAGTAACAAATAATTCTATGTGACAAGGTGTGTAAGGTATAATTTTTTGTGGAATTGCCCAGCTTTACTCATTTCTAAAGTAATCTTTTGTTCAAAATACAAGTACCCTTCAGAATTTCGTATTATTTGTTTAATGAAGAACAATTTCCTAAACAGTAGTATATATTTAGTTGCTATAAGTAACAACACATTTGTTGCATCATGGTACTATGTATGGAATCAGTTTTATTTTCACATCAGTTATCCTCTTGCAATTAATCTGATTGCAAATGGTATCAATTTGTTTTCATTTTGAATATCCTAACAAGCTGAACATCTGTGCAGTGAGTCAAATAAAAAATATCATTAACTGATTTGAGAAAAGGGTGGTAACATGGGCAGGGCTAAAAATAGCAAGTAAAATATGGCTGTCATTTTTTTTTTAAAATAGCAGGCCAAAAGAAATATGCCCTGCTAAGAACAAATATGCATTTATTGCTGAAAAAAGATAGCATGGGGTGAGATGAGGGTTTGGTATGCTGGGTGTGGAAAATTATGTCCTCTGAGATGAATTTTAGACATTACTGAATTAAAATATAACAGAATTAACAGTTAATTCTACCATCACTTTGGAAAATACTCGATTCTGATTGGCCAGTTACCTTAAATCGTAGGTATCAAATCATGGAGAGTCACCTAAAATTTGATTAGGCCACTTTAATCGCATATGAATACTACACAGTATTTACAAACATGTCAGCCAAACAAAGGGCCACTTTTCACATCGGTACGCTTCAAGACGTATTTGATATAAATCCAGACTGGTTTACAGACGAAATTGGTTTACAGACGAAATGTATGTAGAGTTGCCAACACAATAAAATAATGAAAGTAAGTACAAAAAGAGCAGTTTTAACAAGCAGAAATGGCAAAATAGATTTATAATACTGTTGCCTACACTGCCTAGTTATAGCAGATGATCAAAATTTGTTACGGTCGACGACAGTCACTTTTCGCACCCTTGTTTTGGCTTCGTACACAGTAAATAAAATACATCCAACAGTACCGGTAATTTGTTGATATGATATATTTGACAAAAGGTACTTTTTATTTCTTTCATATTTTGAAACTTAAAATTAATATCTTCTACAGAATTAAGAAAACTTAAAAAATACCAACCTGTAAACAGAATTGTCTGCTTATTTTCAGAAATTTTACAGAGGTCAAGGATTAGTAGACCGGTTTTATTTTTATGTGGCTAAGCATTGTAAAATAGAACTAATTTGAATGACGTCTGTATTCCAATTAATATTTAAAAATCAACAGAAAATGGAACATAGTGTGGGGGTGGTCCTCGCAGCACCCCCTCCCCCAAGTGGCCCTTACATATTCCCTTTTTTTGTAAATTTGTTTTACTTCGAAAAAATTTAAATATGTAAATACTTTTGTATAAACTGATCTATACATTTTTTTCAAGCCTTTCAATATTTCACAAAATATAAGGGCTGGGATGTCTGGATGTTTTCAAATTGGGGACAGTAATGTGATTAATTATTTTCAGAATTAAGACTGGGTTAAATGTTGCGGCTTGGTCGACTTTTAGGAGGGGTGTGGGGGGTGATTTATTAAATTTCAAACAAACGTGTTATTTATTCTTGTTTATGGATTTTTTCGCAGGCCGCTATATTAAGCCCTACTGTGTTAAAGAATGTCAACCAAAAGACAAAGATATACATGTATATGTATTACTTTGTTTAGTAAGTACCTGGATTGTCTTTTCATCACTTGGATGTAAAACAAATTTGATATCACGAAGGCAGTCATCTGACCCATCATGTATGAACTGCAGCACCTCGCCATACATCACTTTAGCTACAAGGTCACGTGGGTATTTAAGAATTCCTGTCCCTAGTGCAGGAATTGCTATTGATTTCAATCCTGTATTCACTGTCATATTTAGCAATTTTTTCATTGTATTTCGAAGGACCTGCAAAATAAAAAATCTATACATGGCACACCGAAACACACCAAATATTCCAGCTGGAAAACAAGCATTCTGAGAATAGTGTTAAAGCAATATGTGTTATACTTGGCCTAACCAATTTTCATATCTCCTAAATTCAAGGACCATAACTCTGTGAAAAATGGATAAATTGTCATGAAAATCAAACGTGATCAGTAACAGAACATGAATCAGCAATACATAACATTTCAACATTAAGGCATGTGTGTGTGGAAATGTTTTTTTTTTTTTAATCTCTGAAGTTTAAGGGCCATAGCTCTGTCACAAATTGATAAATCATCATGAAAGTCAAATTTGATCAGTAATAGTACATAATACAACTATACACAAAATTTCTCAATATCTCAAGGCATTGTGGGAAAAAAAGGAAAACAAATTTCTGTATTCTCTAAGTTCAAGGGCCATAACTCTGTTAAAATGGCTAAATCCCAATAAAAGTTAAAAATGATCTGTAACAGTACATAATAAAGCTGTATACAAAATGTCATCTTAATATCCTAAGGAATTTGAAAATAAATCCAGAAAATAATGTGGGACAGACAGACAGACAGAAGGACAGAGATGAAACCTACAGTCCCCTCTGGTTGGAACGGTAGTGGACTAATACAAAACATACATTGTGGTTAACCTCTTAAGATTTGAAGATCAGTGTCAAAATTATTAGAAAGACTTTCCTTTAATTAAATAGAGATTACAAAGAACTTTTGCTTACGACTAGGCCTACCTTTTCACCATCTTTATCAAAGGAAGGAAGGGAAACATGATACACATTCTGAACATCTGACAGTTTTCCTGGACCGGTGACAGCAACATCCCCCATCTTAATTCCTTTGGGATATTTCTCTTTGCACTCTGCTTGCAGAGTAGGACCACCATGTTCAACAATTGATTTCGATACGCCGCCATTAGAAAGATCAAGAGAGGTGTTGCTAGAATTCACCAAAACATCTGCCTAAAAACGAAAGAAAAATTGTCATAACTGTGATATATAATGTACAAGTAATTGATATCTGAAATGGACTTCGTTGGAAAACTGGGTCAGTGATTTTCTTGTTGTAAAGCTGGATGATGGATGGGATTACTCGTCATCGATTGAAAGTGAAAATAAACTTTGTGAAAGTGTCATAAACAATGACGTCATGGATCGTGATCGTAGGGATTTAAAGGAATTGTTTTTTCTGTAAACAAATTGGGTAATTAGACTCACTAGTATGTCCTTTAAACTATGACACACAGCAAAATTGTGTTAACTTAATTGTTGTTTTTACAATTTAGGGTTAAAAAATATAGATTCAAGATTACATATTTCACATTATCAGTTGTAAAGCTGGGTGGATAAGAGTTAACAAAAGACTAATGAAACAGATGTAGAGTTTAGTAGGAGAAAACAACTGAGAAAAAAGTAATCCAATATTTATAGAGTTTAGTAGCATAAAACACTACAATATGACTTTGAAAATATAAATTTGTATTATAGTCATATTAACAAAAGACTAATCAAATAATTATAGAGTTTAGTAGGATAAACAACTGAAAAAATATACATTCCTGTTACAGAGTCATATTAACAAAAGACTAATCAAATAATTATAGAGTTTAGGAAAATAAAACAAGGATGAAAATATAAATTCATATAATAGTCATATTGATAAAAGACTAATCAAACAAGGCATTGGTAACACTGCAAATCCCCTCACGACTGAATCATCCTATTCTTATATATATATGATGTTTCATGAAAATCACAGTGAGAAATGAAGTTGCTAACTACCCGGTAAAACAATTGAGAAAATATAATTTTAAATTGTGTAGAGCAGCTAGCTGACATTCTTAACTATGATTGATTATTGCTGTTCTGATTGTTTATTACCTCTAGCATATTCTACATGACTCTTAATGGTTAAAGGAGACCAGACACCAAACCATATATACGGCTTAATAAATTGGTTTGCCGTCATAAACCACACCACGCAACTACCATGTTCCCCTTATTGATCAAGTTAAGCGTGCCAGTCTTGGTTGAGGTTTTTTTTTCGCCAATCTCCGATGTTTGCCAGAAACTGTCGATAACTGATGAGCTAGACCCGTGACATCATCGATGAGAGGAAAACTGAAGAAACTACCAGGCAGCATGGACAAACTTAGCGATTCGAGTGACGAAGAATTGTGTCCAGCTTGTGCTAATGGCATCAAACCATATCAGTTTGAACCACTTATCAGAGACTTTGTCCCTAATCCTCGAAATGTCTTAAGACAAAAATTCGGATGTATCAACTGCCGACAAAGACTAGCATACAAGCATTTTTTTCAACATAATTTTTTATGACATTTTTAATGAAAACTGAAGCAAATGGACATAATTAGAAGAAAAACACACAAAATGTAATACCGGGATTTCCCGTATTTAAGCCCACTCGAAATTATGCCCATGGGCTTAAAAACAGGAAATGTTTCCAAATTTAAGCCCATGGGCTTATATACAGATACAAATTTATAGTTACTTCCCTTGGGTTACCAAATATTACGTCGTATTTATTAAAATAAATGGAGAGGAAAAATGGAAGATTGGAAACAAAGTTTTATTAAAATTACATGTTTTTGTTTAACATTTGTAGTTTCATATAAAATGTGCCCAGATGACTAACATCAATGGGAATCGTGAATGTAATATTATGCTATAATAATTTCTGAGTTTAACAAATTCATCATATCACTGTTTTCACATATCCCAGGCTTGCACAAACAATGTGCTTCCATGGTGTCTTTAAGGAACACTTATATTTTTTATTTTAAATAACATTTCGACCACCGTTTATAAACACTGATCAATCATCAAACAGTACTAGTAATCGACCTACGTTGTCCGATTCAAACTTAGTACTGGAACTATCACCATTTCTGATTTGCTGCATTTTAAAGGAATTCCCTTTGGCGACATCTAACAACAAATTAGAATACGTCACACTTCCCAATATAACTATTCTAATTTGTTTTGTATTTGCAATTTCTGTTCTATTTAATTATACTTATACATGTCGGAAATCAGTTGGTACTCAGATGCGATGTGATGTAACAATATTATTTAGCAAATTTTACACGAACGGTAATGCGCCAAATAATTTACATGACCGATGCACGAACGAAACGATCGTACTGTTTGTGCAGGCATGAATTATTATTATCCATGTGTAATTTGAAACTGAATTATACGTGTTATATAATCATGAATGTAAACATTCCCCGTTGTATTTTTAATCATTGTTCACTCATACCATTCTTTGACATCCAATAGCTATGGCATTTTGTTACCGTATGAAATTGGAAGTTTATTAGATTTTACAAAGTTCATTTTTTCAAAATTGTATGTGCTGGGGGGTGGAGGTGGGGAGGCTGATAACATAGTTCGCTGTATTAATAAATACTATTTTCAATTTCCTAATAGTTAGACATGTTTCTTCAGTGGATTATGGTGCATAAAAATAGCATTTTCCTAATTTAAGCCCTGGGCTTAATTATGGATAAAAACTTTCTTTTTGAAAGTGGCATTTTCCGTATTTAAGCCCGGGGCTTAAATACGGGAAATCCCGGTAATATTTCATCTTAAATCTTGTTCAGCATAGATGTAAATATGAAACGTCCCATCCTCACCAAAGAAAGATATAATGATTTAATAAAAAAGTAAAGCACAATTTTCTTTGTTCTCTTAACTAGTTATTCTCCAAGGTTTAATGTGTTTGGTTAAACAGTGTATTTTTAATTATTAAGAAAATGTGTTACCAGTCTGACAAAACTGTTCATAGCCGGGTACAGGAACACAGAAATGTTGGAAAATATTATACTGTTGCCACATACTGACAATCACTTTACAACTAATATATCTTATTGATAATATTATTATGTAGTCTTTGCATTTATTAATATAAAATACAACAGGCTCGTAGGAACTGGAGAGGTGTGGGCCTGTAGGATGAAAATGTATGTTTTAAATTTTCACTACTCTGCATAAATAAAGATGATATAATGATAAAAATCTAGTTTGTATCCCTCACTAGAGACTGTATCCCCCCCCCCACACACACACACACTTAAAATATTGTTCCAATAGGCCTGTACAAATGTAGATTATATGTAGAGGGTGGGTTAGGAACCAGTTCCTTTTATCTTTAGGATTTTGTAATCATGATTTCAAACCAACTGTTTCAGGCTGTTTGCTCCACATACTGACATAAAACACATTTGTTATATATTGGAATGAAATAAAAAATAATTACGATATATCCAGTGTTATTTTCGTTAATCATTCATGGAGGAAGAAGGAAGTCCTGATGAAAATATATTACAGGTAAAATATATTACAGGTAAAACAAAATAATATATGATGCTTAATTTTGCTTTAAATTGCTAGATGTCAAAAGTGATTAATTATATTATTTTATGGTCACAGTCGAAAATTAGATGACCAATTGTTTCAACCTCTGCTAAAGGTACCAGGTTTTCTGCCAGAAAATAATGTGAGGGTACGTAATAAAACAGTCCCGTAGGAACGGGGTGTGTGGTGGGGTGGGGGTGCACCCCCACTTTTGAGCTTTTTTTTTTATCACATTAATTTGTGCCATTGTAACCAAAATCTGATGTACAGTTTATACCCGGTCCCTCAGTGCCCCCACCCCAACCTCCTAAAGTTGTTCCTGCGGCCTGTAAAAACTAAATATATTCAAAGGAGTATATTGGGTGGTTATAGGTTTGACTTTTTTTTTTTTTGAATATTTTATTTCATGCACTTTAAAAAAATTTAAAGAGCAATTATGTTACTATAATTTATCGAAAAAATTAAACATATATTTACATTAATTTCTGAGATGTTTTAGTACATACATGTAAGTTTACCCTCCACACCCTCAGGCAGAAACCCAGGGTAGTTATTAAAACAATTATTTGGTGTAGAGTATTTTCAATATAACATACAGAAAGCATTGAAAAGTACAATTTTATTATGTTTTAATAATTGACATTAGATTTAAAACTTCTGGCCAGAGTACATGTATATGTTGTTCCTGCCAAAGTGTTAGCATTTTAATTTTAATGACAATATACTGAACTGACAATAGACATTGTTAACTAACATAATAATTCACATTTTGAAGGTGTTTTGTTATGAGGTTAACAAACCAACTAGATCAAGAGACATTAGTATGAAGTCGTTATGGGCTGTCAGTGAAAATTAATTTGGTAATTATAGGTAAATAAATGTGAAGTTTAAATGTTTGTATGTGAACAAATAGAAATACCTTTATTTAATATATATATTATGTACATACTTTTTTTAATTTTCACATTGTAAATGTATTTAGTTGATGTAAAGCCCGTTCAACGACAATAATGCGTCCATGTTTTAAAACAACTTTTGTGTTTTATTGGAAATCGAAACCATGATGTTGGCTGTTTCTTGGGATGCATTGCTGTTACTGTTGCAGTTAAACACTGCACAGTTAACCATCATATAATTACGTCGACAGTATATAATAATATTAATTATCTTGTAAATTAAATTTCCGATAAACCTGGAGAAGAAAAAAAAGAAGACGACTAAAAGGTACTAACTAAAGAATCAACACGTGTACCGATAACTCTCACCAATGACGTATTGCCTCGCTTTCGTTCAGATCTATGCATAATCCCGCCCACTTCTGTTTTTACCCCAAACCTAAGATGCGTAGCTGACCGGTGCCTCGCAGCGAGCCGTGCGTTATAGTAGTGCGGTCTTTGACGCTAATTTAATCCATTACACACTACATGTCTTTTGGTGTCCGGTCTTCTTTAATATCATGCCACATGTCATTCTGTTTCAAATCAATTTGACTGCTCTGGTTTTATGAACCCATAAATCATGAAATTTCTGGTGTACAATGGGAAATCACCTCAGCATTGACCAATGATCAATAAAATTCTTACGTCGAGGCCGCTTACAGATAATGACATTGTGTTTCACATATGATGTCATAGTGCAAAATACTTGTGCTTGTTAGATTGCATTGTGCCCCATGGCTTGTGTATAATTTGTGTCATTATTTTATACATCAAATTGATTTAAGTAATAAAACAATTATGGCACTGATCAATATGATGTTTTATGGCCAAAAAGTAAATATCAACCTCAACCAATATTATTATTTTTGCTTCATATATAAAACATTACACTGGTCTCATCACAGTGCATGCATAATATTGTTTGTCTATTGAGCAATGTTTTTACAAATTACACCTATAAGAACAGTTTTGTTATTTCCAACACATACACACACACACATTTTCATTTCTTTTTATGTTAAGACCACCTGAAATTACTGATAAAAAACACATCAGTATAATGGTCAGCTATACAGTAGAGCATAGTTTCTGTGTGACAGATACTCACCTCTTCTTTACCCATGTCTGTCTCTGTGATCAAGATTCGGGACAGGTTTTTCACTTCTAGTGTTGCGGCTGGATCTATGTCCAGATTCCCTGTGTATATGGGAGTAACCTCTTCTGGTGCTGCTCATGATAAGTAAAGTTGTTATTAATATAAAACTACGATACCATGTTATTTTAATTTATTCAGAAACTGTGGGTATTATATCCTCTTTTGATAATACTTGAAGTAGAAGCGCATATATTATATAGTGTACAAAACATTATTTCAGCTAATTCTACAATTTAATCCTATTCTTTTTTTAGTTTCTGATATTATGTCCTTGCCAAAGTTTTGTCACTATAATACATTTACATTTTGCTTAATTTTAAGACTGCTAATATGTTATGATTTACAATATTTAATATGCAATTCAACTGCCAACTATTAACTGCTGGGGGGAGGGGGTTTGGGGTGGGAGTTTCTGTTTGTTTTTGTGTTGTTGTTTTTTAAAACTCCCATGCCGTGATAAATTGTATCACAAATTGCAGATGAACAGAACTCATAGTTAGGATTCAAAATAATTTGCATAGCCTGGGCTGCATCGAATACAGTAAATTTTGTGTCAGCACTGAGTAGCACTGAACAAGACCTTGACAGTTCCATGTTTCTTACTTAGTACTGGGCACAAGTACCCCGTCTCCTAAAAAAACAACTCCAGGTGCGTGTGCAGGGTTTGGGCTCAAAACTTAGTACTGAGTACAAGTACCCCCCTCTCCCCAAACAACAACTCCAGGTGCGTGTGCAGGGTTTGGGCTCAAAACTTAGTTCTGAGCACAAGTACCCCCGTCTCCCCAAACAACAACTCCAGGTGCGTGTGCAGGGTTTGGGCTCAAAACTTAGTACTGAACACAAGTACCCCCGTCTCCTCAAACAACAACTCCAATAGTATGTGCAGGGTTTGGGCTCAAAACTTAGTACTGAGCACAAGTATCCTCCTCTCCCCAAAC
>JAECMU010048021.1:6241-27527 GCA_016106625.1 Dracogyra subfuscus | reverse complement strand
ACAGTATGTCAACTGGCGTGACGTCGGGCGAGATATCTCGCCTGCAGTACTCAGAAGGTTAAGAACAACACTAATTAGTGCTAATTACACTTTTATTTGACATAAAAGCTACAACAGGGAAATCACATGCAAAATGTTGAGGATGGTCCCCTGATCAAGAAACAACTTAAGAAGAGAATATGTGGTGGTAAGGTCACTTAAGAAAAGGTCAAAGGTCATGGAATTGGGATTTTCGCACTTAATTAATGCTTAATTAGAAAATGCCACATGATACACACAAGATACAAACTTGAAACTTGTATCAGATGAGTGTCAAGTGAGATACACTATAAAAAAGCAAAACAGTTTTCCACTCTTAGCATTTCGTTCGACCTTAATCAACAAAAACTGTAAAAAAGTGTACCCATTTGACCCCCATACTAATTACACTTTTATTTGACATGAAAGCTACAACAGGGAAATCACATGCAAAATGTAGAGGATGGTCCCCTGATCAAGAAACAACAACTTAAGAAGAGAATATGTTGTGGTAAGGTCACTTAAGAAGAGGTCAAAGGTCATGGAAATGGGGATTTTCACACTTAATTAATGCTTAATTAGAAAATGCCACATGATACACAAAAGATACAAACTTGAAACTTGTATCAGATGAGCATGAAGTGAGATACATTATAGAAAGCAAAACAGTTTTCCACTCTTAGCATTTCGTTCGACCTCAATCAACAAAAACTGTAAAAATCGGTACGCATTTGACCCCCATACTAATTACACTTTTATTTGACATGAAAGCTACAACAGGGAAATCACATGCAATATGTAGAGGATGGTCCCCTGATCAAGAAACGACAACTTAAGAAGAGAATATGTGGTGGTAAGGTCACTTAAAAAGAGGTAATATCAATTCGACTCTACCTTGTGCAGAGATAAGCTTTAATGTTGGTCATATAAATGTTTTGTCATTGTGATTTATTTTTGTTTAGAATGTTTGAAAAGATCATATTGTTTGAAATTTGCAGCGCATGCCTTGTCCTTGGATCTGAAATTACAATTTACTGTTCCTCTCCTTCAGTCGAATTCAAAATGTCTTCATCAGAAGAGCAGGTTTCGAAGACGTCACTGTTCTCAGCATCTGTTTCAGTATCTTCATCTGGAATAAGAGCGTCAGGAGGCTGTTGCCCATCAAACCATATCATGTTATAGGTTTGGCCTTGAATCTCCCAGCCATTTTCTGTAGTTGGTTGTTGACATAGGGCATTTTTGTTGGTATCAGCCCACATTTTTGCAATGAATGATGCACGCCGAATTTGCTGGGAGACCTCGGCTTCACATGGTGGTATCATAGTTGCATCAATCCCACAAACTTTTTGAAAAGGATTCTTTGCAGCAGCCTTTGGAGAGTATGCCTTTTGAAAATCTTCAAAGCATGAGCATTAAGCGAAAGTGATTTATTTGGCCGTGCTCCATACACCTTGCAGTGAAAGACATGGCTGTGTTGACCGAATCCTGGCTCAAAGTGCCCATGGCCATCTTTGCAAAAGCATCCTGGGCATCCTTATCTCCCTCGAGAATTTTGAAGGGGCGTTTATTCCCTTTTTTGAAGAATGCAGATGTATAGTCTGACCCTGTAAAGGCATGGAAGCCAGCTAGTGCTTGGCTGAGTGGGGTTCCCAAGACTTTGCTTATTGCAGTGATATCTATGAATCTTCTGTTGTTCCTTGCTGATGTCTCAGCATCCATCCAAATGTGTGCTCTGAACTGCCTGCAATGATGTAGCAGAATGATAGCGACATCTTTTCCCTAACTGCTATGTTCGTTACATAGATCTGACACTGGAACAAACAGTGAATGTTGATTGTGCATCCAGACGGACTGGCATATCATCCATGACAAATAACTTCAGCGCACGTCTTCGCTGGATGGTAACCAAGTCCACAAGAGCAGCAATTATATCAAGGGCATTAGCAATAGCAGGATTATCTCGGACAGAAGACATCACAGCTATTGGTGCAACTATGATACCACCATGTGAAGCCGAGGTCTCCCAGCACATTCGACGTGCATCTTTCATTGCAAAAATGTGGGCTGATGCCAACAAAAATGCCCTATGTCAACAACCAACTACAGAACATGGCTGGGAGATTCAAGGCCAAACCTATAACATCATATAGTTTGATGGGCAACAGCTCCCTGACAGTGACATCTTCGAAACCTGCACTTCTGATGAGGACATTTTGAATTCGACTGAAGAAGAAGAACAGTAAATTGTAATTTCAGATCCAAATTTCAAACAATATTATCTTTTCAAACATTCTAAACAAAAATAAATCACAATGACAAAACATTTATATGACCAAACTTTAAAGCTTATCTCTGCACAAGGTAGAGTCGAATCGATATTACCTCTTTTTAAGTGACCTTACCACCACATATTCTCTTCTTAAGTTATTGTTTCTCGATCAGGAGACCATCCTCTACATTTTGCATGTGATTTCCCTGTTGTAGCTTTCATGTCAAATAAAAGTGTAATTAGTATGGGGGTCAAATGCGTACCGTTTTTTAAACAGTTTTTGTTGATTGAGGTCGAACTAAATGCTAAGAGTGGAAAACTGTTTTGCTTTTTATAATGTATCTCACTTGATTCTCATCTGATACAAGTTTCAAGTTTGTATCTTTTGTGTATCATGTGGCATTTTTCTAATTAAGCATTAATACATTGTGCATGTGATTTCCCTGTTGTAGCTTTTATGTCAAATAAAAGTGTAATTAGCACTAATTAGTGTTGTTATTAAGTGACCTCCCCACCAGAAATCCTCTTCTTAAGTTGCACATTTGTAATCAGTTTAGACACCCCTACAGCATGGGATATGTGTCGCTCTTGTAGCTTCCATGTCAAATAAAACCGATTTGGGGTGGGTTTTGTAGTGGGCTCCCAACCACACCCACCACTAGCCGCACTTAAGAATTGGGTTTCTGGGGTCAGGAAGCTACCCGTATCACGCCTGTGTAATATGGCTGTTGTAGCTTCTAGGTAAAATAACATCCACCTAGCTCTTGGACTACTTTGCCAGATGTGATTTTTTATATTCCATTATGTGTCATTTCTAAATAATAAAATGCTGGGTTTAATTATATTTTTTAAATTCCCAAGGTCTCAGTAGTAAACTAGGTAAGGCAGCTCAGCATTTTTCTTGCTGTCAACACCGTAAGATTTTGGGGGCATAACAGCAATTAAGGAGGGCATCTATGGCAATTAAAGTCAATGCTGTAGTGGGCATAGTGTGTTAGCAGTGTTCGAAATAAGCACTTATCTGTTTGTCCTGAGACGTGAAAATCTGCTCGGACAAACAAAATATACTTTGGTGGTTGTCCAGTGGACAAGTGAAAATGTTCAAAGAAGTTTTAATTTTGAGCAATGAAAAATATTGTCCTTGTACTTGAATAAAACAAATTATATACATGTTTATGGAAAAATTAAAATATTGTTGGACAAGTAGATTTTTAGATGTATTTGTTGGGTGGACTAGCGAAAAATTCTCCTTATTTCTATCACTGGTTAATGAAACTGCTTGGGATTTGACATGTTTATAGAGTGATTTAATATTTGTAACAATGCAATTTACTGAGATGCATCCCTTCTGCTGTACAGTTCTGAAGACATTTGTGCACTAATGATTTTAGATAATACATGTTTATAAATATAGCCACAGGATGCATCATATGAAACCTATCACATGTTTTCTGACTTGAAAGCCTGTTCTATTGAATTTGCCAATTAGCACACATGGGCTGTCTTGATATCTTTAGTAAGATCGTTTGTGTACCGTAATACCTCTATTTATGTCATCTGACATGACAGTTTATTCCCTCTCCATTTGAAATGTTTCTGCTTTCATGCTCATAAGCAAAACAAAGTAAGTGTTAATTATGTTTGCCTTTTAAGTTTTATACATTAATGATATAGTTCAGACTATTCAAGTTGTACTAGTTCAATACTGCTGTGATGTTCCAGTGATCAGTTATAATATAGTTTTAATTCATTTGGCACTTTTCGATATGATGATCGATTATAAAATTCCAGTTTAGATGATAGAATTGATGTAAAAGTTGCGGTTGGGTTTTGGTTTTAGGTTTACTTAAAGGTAAAATTATTGATTGTTAAGGTCCATCCCCATGAAAACAACAGTAGATACCTGGCCCTGTGCTTATAAACCTTAAAGTCCAGACTTTAACGTCATGGCAACGCCATTCAAATAGCATTACGTTAAAGTCTGGACTTTATTAAAGTCTAGACTTGTAAGTTTTATAAGCACGGGCCCAGGTGTGTTTATAATTCAAATCCCTGTTATGTTTATATAATTCTAACTGATTGTGTAATCAAAAGTTGATTCATTGGTACAAAACAGTTAAAACTGATGATTTGATAACAAAATTCCAATAGATTTTCAACACTACTGCTGTATTGCATACATTATACAAATTATATCTTTAAAATTTTTTTGGACTAAACGTGTAATTTCATTTATATGGATTTGTCCTGTATTGCTTTTATACCCACCACCATTTATCCACTGGGGGTCATTTCAGCTTTCTTGTGAAGTTTGAGGAATCCCATAATAAGATTTTAAGTTCCATGCTTCAAAAAACACTTCTGTTCTGCATACGAGTAGTTTTACAGGCAGTTTCCTGGAGATTTTACCGTTTTTGACAGAATTACAGATGTTTACTTAAGAATACAACCATCTCAGTTTTATGGACTTTACAATACATCAAAATAATGAGATAAAATGTTGTATACATGTATATGTACATATACCTTTAAATCATGTAGAGTTGTAATGCAAGTTACTTTCTTGGAGCGTTTTTGTTTGCCGTTTTTGAAAGAGGTACATCTATGTAACACAGTTTTCAGGACTTTTCTTTGCAATATTTCAAGATGTTAACCTGGGATTTTTTGTACATATTTGTACTATCACCCTCTCAGAAATGTTATTTTTCTGTATTACACACCAGTACTCATGAAAATATGTTAAACCCTGGAAGGAAGGAAAGAAATGTTTTATTTAACGAAGCACTCAACACATTTTATTTATGGTTATATGGCGTCAGACATATGGTTAAGGACTACACAGATATTGAGAGAGGAAACCTGCTGTCACCACTTCATGGGCTACTCTTTTTTGATAAGCAGCAAATGATCTTTTATAATGCACCATCCCACAGACAGGGTAGCACATACCACACCCTTAAATATACCAGTTGTGGTGCATTGGCTGGAACGAAAAAAAGCCCAATGGGCCACCAACGGGGATCAACCCACACCAACCGTGCATCAAGTGAGCACTGTCCAACTGGAGGGCACATGTAAGATTTATCAGTTCTCTTGGAATGCTTGTTTATATACAAGTACCTGCACCTTTGTTTGACATCCAATATATCTCTTTTGTTTATGCATTCTATTTATAACATACAAAGACACCAGCAAAATCTTTTATGTAAGTACACATGATTAGTTTATGAACCTGATGGATTGATATAAAATCCCCTCAGTGATTTATCTGGTTCCAGATGTGTTTTTAATGTGTGATCTATGAATTCAGTAATTGGAATTAAGTGCTGCCTTTGCAAAAGATCTAAGCTGGATGCTTTCTTCATTAAACACCAGCGTATCAGTTCCTGTGTTTGTAGACTTATTTTGTACTATGATTAATCAGCGTCTTGCATCGTTCTTTTTATAACCTATAAGCCACTATCAACAGAAGCATTTTTTCCCACTTCAAAATCTTGATTGTGGTTTGCAAAACAGAATGTATCGGCTTACCATAATTTGTCAATATCCATTTATAAACATTGACTTTGAGACCTAATGTACATGTAGTTAGGTGTTGTCTTGATAAAACAGACTTTCTCATCCAGTTAGGAACCATTCGGAACATCTCATTTCAGAATCATGCATGGTGGTATATCTTTGCTATCTAGAAGTGGTTCTTCAAATCAATATTACCTTTTTGGAGCATATTTCATATGCTTACTTGTATGCTTACTTAAAACAATTATTATTAAATGTTTTCAATTATTTAACACAAACCTGTAATATTAATATTTCAAGTTTGTGCCACTGAAAATGAAAATTTAATGGCCCAGATATTTTGTTTTAGGCTACCATGCTTTTCTGATGCGTTTAAAGTGAGTTTAAATCATTCTATTCCTGTTATAATACTAAATAACCTACCACTTTTCTTAAAATTAGTTGCCTGCAATTACGAATGTATGTATGCACCCGCAAAAACCTGTACAAGACTCGTACATGAGATTGAAGTAACATAAATGACATCAGGATGTTTGTTGTGAAATAAGTAAACATGGATGGGGAAAAAACCCTGTTGGGCAGTGGGTTGTATTGCAATAAGTGGGGAAAATACTGGAAAGGTCTTACAAGCAAACCAGAACTATAGGATGAAGTATATGTAAGGACTGTTATCTTTAAAATCATGCTTACATTTGTTACAAAATCAACTATTTTTTGTATGTGTACATGTACATACATTTTCTTGAAATTGTACCACTTAGCATGCTATGCAATGATACATGTAGGCTTTAATAATGCAAATGTTGTGTTGGAGGTTAGAGGTAGGAGTTGGTGAGATGTACTTTGTATGGCATACAGTTCTGGTTGTGCTATAGTGTTTGGATGTTTGTAAGACAAGACCACTCAACTACCATTTGTTTTGTTTTCAGAGTGACTGCAAAAGGAGACCCATATAACGAATTGACAGAGGACTTTAGATATTCCATAAAATCTAAGAAAGATCACGTTTGTGAAACTTGCAACAAAAATTTCACTTATAACTGGACACTTGTCAGGCACCAGCAGAGTGTTCACCAGCGACTCTTCATACACACGTGTCCTATCTGTAGCAAGAACTTCAACAGGAAAGATGTGCTAGCACACCACGTTAACGCACACCTCAAATTGTCGAATAACATGTCATATTTTGGATGTGATCGGCCTAACATGTCTAGACATGACATAGAAGTAGACTTATCTAACATGAAAGAACCGGACTCTGACCTGACCATCCTGGATGACTTGCCTCTTAAGGAAGGACATAAGGATTAAAATCAAACATTTTCTACAGACTTCATGTACATAATAGATGTATGGAATATACACATCATTGTTGATGATACATTTATGCATACAGTCTGAATCTAAGCAACACAACCATTAATGTATTCAAAATTATTTCTGCTTACGGTGGAGTCTAAAGGATGTTTTCTCAACGTGATTTCTCCAAGGAATCGATAACAGTTGCTCAGTGTAGGAAGATTTCTATTTCCTGGAATGATACATCCTTCTTACTTTGTAGTCTATTTAGAGCATTGTTTGACCTTTTAATGAGTGTATCGAAGTGTATCTGAGTCGAGGCATTTTCAATACTATTTATTAGGGAAATCATGCCATTTTAGTGAGCATAATATAGAACAGGCCACAGGTTACTTTGTAATGAACATGTAATGATATATACTACATCATGTTTGTATTATGCTTCAGTTAGTTTGACAGTGATTGTGTGTGTAAGTCTTGATTTTATGATGGATGTATACAGTTAGGAGGTGCAAACATTGATGGCCAAGGCATATACCTGGTTGCTTTTCCATATAGTGTATGGACCAAATTCTTTTCCAATATAAACTTTCTAGTTAACTACCAACATGTGCTTCTACATTGACGAATAGCTTACGGTTTCTGTTTGCTCTCTTTCAGAGTGGCTGAACATTCAAACATGTATTGCCAGTCACAGAGGCTAACTGGAGGCACAAGATACAAATGTAACGAATGTACCAAAACTTTCACTTTTCATTCAGCTCTTACAAGACATATGCGGACTGTGCATGCTAAGAGCAAGTGTTTGTGTAGAGTTTGTGGGAAACAATTCAGTCGGAATTCAAATCTCAACATCCATGTGAGAATGCACCATCCAGAATTGTTTAGTTTATGTTCTTAGTATACATGTATGTATATATTATACTGATACATGTGAATTCTGACTTGGCTGTGAAAACAAGCATTAAAATATAGAGACATCACCTTATTTATGTGTGATGAAACCATCTGGAATAGTTTCTTTTAAACTATGTGGTAATGTGATGAAATTATAAAAACTAAAAATCTAGATTTTGCTGTATGCTTTCTCGGTTAGAGAACTTAATCACACTGAAGGCACTCTAATGAATTTTGAGATATATGAAACTGCAAAATCTGCAGCTGCTACAGGACTTGGAAAGATCTTGATATAGCATCTTGACTTTAAAACAAATATACATGCAGGATTGAGTTTTACTTGGAACAACAATTGGCTGAGGTGTTTATGATTTCTCTTTATTTTATTATTTAATTCAGTCACTGAGATTTCTAAATTGTTAATTCAGATTCTTGAATAATAAATGCTTTATAAACTATAAACTACTGCATAATATAGTAAAAGATTAAAAATCTCAGATCTGTTTTGTTATCAAATGGCAGCACATATTTGTATAATGTTTTGGAAAACAGTTGTTGATAGAGATGTATTGACTATTCTCAGTTTTGCTAACATGGATAAAACATTTTAATTGTGTTAGGCTTGAATTGACTGTCTATATACAACACTTAGTATATTAATCTTGAGTGATCCAAAATAACTAAAGGCCATGAATTTTCAAAGATGACATTTCGAAGTACATTGTACATGTTGTAGATAAAATGACATTTACAGATTATGCTTGTACTGTAGAGATTACTGTTCACTGTTATCTGTTGCACACCAAATCATTCCTATTTAGACTGATACAGACTTTATTTTACTTGTATTAACTTCACTTGACAGAAGAATGTTGATGTGAACTTTATTTCTAGAACATATATTGATATTGTGATTAGTCTTTACATGTTGTTGAAGGTTTCTGCAAATGGTGTACCTTTAGATGTATTTGTAGCATTCATGTGATCCAACTTGTACATTTTTGGTGTGCATACATGTATATTGACGTTCCATGTATAAACAACATGTATATGCATTTTAGTAATACCAATAATGTGTTTGTCATATTGATATTGGCAGTTTAATCAGTCAAGCTAACAAAGAGTATTTTTAGTAAATATAAAATGCAGAAACTAATTAATTGGTTAGGCATAATCATGTACATGTACCAAATTGTCCCTCCATTAGTTGGAACTATCGGCTTTTTTGGCCACCCTACATAGTTGTATACATCATCTTTCATTCATATGATATTGGATATATACTGATATTCCTGTGTTTTTATTTTGCAACTGGTTTTGCATTTTATTAGAATAGAAACTTGCAGTTTGTTTTACTAGATTTGGGGAAATTAAGACTACCTGCTAGGGTGACTGTAATGAAATGAAGCTGCTTTGTGGGCCTTTCACACACAACTTTGTTTCTATTGCAGACCCAGCAACAGGAAAGTAGCAACCGATTTGGGAGAAAGTGTTCATTCGATGCCGAAACAGCGTCACCTGTGTGTTGAATGTAACAAAGTGTTTGCATTTCCACACGATCTAAAAAGACACCAGTCGTCTGTTCACACACGAGCATTCAGCTTCTCATGTCCTCTGTGCATTAGGGTGTTCACACGGAAAGATTCTCTCGTGCGGCATACAAAATGTCATTTCGTTCAGACCCAACACACTAAGTCCAAACCTATTAACAAATTTATATGAAACCGGCCACTTCCATGGTATATGTTATGGATGACTAGAACTAGATAAAGTGTTAGCAATTTGTGTGATTAAAGATAGTCAATATGTACAATATGTGCTAATGTGGTCATAACCAATAAAAAATTTGTAATCAAATTCTAAAATGGTGTTGGAAGTCTTTGTTGGTAAAACACAAATGCAAAGCATGCATCCTGCTGATATAGGTGCAAGCATGCACACACGCAACACAACAGATTGTTTTCTGAATGAACCTCTTAGTCACGTGTATGTTTGTTTTCTGAATGAACCTCTTAGTCACGTGTATGTTTGAGATTCTTATTTACAGTTACTGGAATACACAAGTGAAAGATTAAATGAGTAGTGGTTCGTGTCGCATTTACTTAGACCATTCATTTACTATATTCAGCAATGAATGCTGTGCCTTTTAATCCTGCATACATACATTGTATTATTTCCTGTCAACTGGAACTACAAAAGACAACTGCACAATTGGATAAATCTTTAGTGTCACTGTATACCATTACCATTTATTTTTAGCAGCTGTCTGTGTTAGATGATGCTTCTGAACACATTAGTAAATTCATTTGTTGGGTTAAAAAATGTTTGCGCACAATTGTGTGAATGTTGCAAATATTGTATTGTTGGCAGTATGTTCACAAGGCAGTTTGGCGTTAGTGCACATTTATTGTGATAGCACTTTGCACACATGTTCATGAAAGTAAGAGTTAATGGATGCTCATAGAACTTGAAAAACTGACCTTGCAATGACTATCATGTTTATCAACACTTGACATGAATGGTCCAAGAGTATTTTCTGACAAAGGGTGTAATATCAGTTAATGCTGATGATACACACATTGAAGCTAGCTGTTGTCTGAAAATATGTTGATATCCTGCCCACTATGTGGCATGGATAATCACAGATAAAAAGCTTCCAGAGTTTTCTGCAGTTCCAAATTTTAATGTTAACTAAAACCTATTCCTGTTCCTTTGTTCTCTGTTCTCTGATGGAAAAACTTACATTGGCCCCTTTACTTTAAATCTCCTTTTTTTTCTAATTTATTACGATTATTTGGTTTTTAAACCTTTTTTTTGGGGGGTGTGCATTGTTATTTTCAGAAAGCATTGAAAACTAAGATTAAAATATGGTATAGCACCAGTCTGGGTTTTAAACATTGTGTAAGTTTTTATAAGCCCTGTCTTCTACTTTCAGGCTTGCTGAGCGCCTGACTACCTCGATGAAAGGGAATGTCCCAAAACGATCAGAATCGGTGACTTGTCACATTTGTTTTAAGCAATTTTCATTCAGACAGTCTCTTTGTCGACACGTGCAGAGTGTTCACTTGAAGATGACTCGCTTCTCATGTTCAGTCTGTTCTAAAGGCTTTGCTAGAAAGGATCACCTCCATATTCATATGAATGTTCACCACTGTGGCAACAATCAGTCGAGAAATAGAAGTCAAGACTTCTTCGGTGATCAAAACTTACAACTTGATTATGGATCAGATTGTAAAAGTTCTATTTCATAAATGACATTGGCAGTATTGCTCAGTTTTGATTAAGGAGTTGCATTAAACATTTGTTTAATTAATCAGGACATGGACAGATATTTTACTAAGCATCTGGTATCAATTTCATACTTGTGATTCATTTACTTCTGCTGAAAGTATCCCAGTCTTTGTGCTTCGTAAAAGGTTTTTGAGGATAATTACAGTGTAAGGTATGATTTCATGCTTCAGTCTAGAGATCTTGATTAATTATTTAATACAGATTTGTATTGTTACATGTGCACATGTAGACTCAAGAAAGAGTTGTGCATGGACATAAAGAGACTGAGACAAATACACTTTACACAGACTACAAGGTGGAAGTGACTGCCAGGTAGCAGTTAAGTTATTACATATTTAAAACCTTTTAGTTGTTGACATTTTTTTGTCATCCAGAATTTACATGTAAATGCCTATATGAATATTTAGAATTTTGTTTTTTTGTTTGAGGTGGCAGCAAATCTAATGTATAATTCACTGGAAAAGATATATTTATAAATAAATGTACATATATAAACACTACTGATGTATATGGTATTGGGTGTTTGTGTGAATGTTTGAAAGTATTCAATATACATGTATTTAGCATCTTTTACATTTTAAAAATAAATTTGATAAAAGTGATCTGTCTTTTGATTAAATTTCAAAGAAGAAATAACATGTTTACATAATCACCATGGATGTATTATAACTGCCTTGACTTTTTTGGTCATTTTTATTAGAAATTATTTAACAGTCTCTTGACATTTATGCTACATACAAGTATGGTTATTTTAAATTTTACTATTGTGAAGTTGAAATTGTTTATAAGGTTTAACAGTTCAATTGTATATACTGACACTGACCAAATTCCAGTGTCCAACATAGTCTAGTTTTATATTATTGTTTAATATTATAAATATATTATAAACATTATGTATAGAGCTGGGTGGTATATCATTCGTTATTGGTATCATGTCAGTACTGATTTACCATATTGAGCCAATATCAAAATACTGAAATTTAGGTATTGAAAAATGTTTTACGCTATTTAGTAAACCACTAACAATATATCTGACCAACCAAACATAACATAGTTGAAAGGAAGAGAGATGAGGGTCTTGTGTGTGGAATTTAAGTTTATTTAGATGAAATTGGCGGGTGAGACTTAATTCTGGCATACATTTAAAGCTGAGTATACTAATAATACTGCTTGATATCGGTATTGTATCAATACCAAATACCCTACCGCTACTGAGGTAAATCACTTCAAAAATACTGATACCGAGGTAAATACTCCACAAATACTGATACCGAAACTGAAATTTCAATCCTGCCCAGATTTAATTATGTACCACAGCTGTCCTCTCATATATGTATTTGATTTGATTTTTTTTTAATGAAAAGATGCCTTTTTCTGGACATTCCATGTATCATTGTTGTCTTAACCTGATTCATCAGTTCATTACATTAAGAAAATATCTGCTTCACTATAACCAGGATTCTGGCTACTATATCAGTGTATGCCATACTAATGATGCATAAATTCAGATTCTCCATGGACAGTGTTGTGACTAAGTAATGATTGTGCAATATTATAGAACCAAAGCTACATGCACACTTATTATTGATCTTATAAATGCTATTATGGTTTTGGTTGATCTAAAGTAAAATTAGCTACCATGTTCTTTTGAGACATTCATGCCTGCTGCGGTCTAATCGAGTGCATCATTTCCTTTCCAGGCATGGAGGGAAGTGGATGCAGGCAGAGGCAGTGGTGGCAAACCATGTTTGTGAAATCTGTCTGAAGAGATTCACTTACCACTACACGCTGTTGAGGCATCATCGAACTGTGCATGAGAAGCGCTCTTTTGTGTGTAATTGTGGTGCGGCATATAATAGAAAGGACAATCTTATTCAGCACATGAAGAAATCAACGTGTGGTGCCCAGCAGACACTAGATAATAGTACTAATTAATATAGCACACTGGCACAGAGTGCTAAATCCTTTGGCTATTAAGCACAGCAGAGAACTTGAATGAAAGTTCAACACTGTGCACACTTTTTTCTTCTTCTTTTAAAGAATGATCTCTGGATTGTTAAATTAGCTATGGTGGTGTAAGCGACAACAGTGGTGCACATAGTCATCACTCTTATGTATGAACACCTTTCAAGACATTAAAATCCATTGGGTGATTGTTTTATATTACCACAACCTGGTCCCAGTGATGTGGTCATGTAAATACATATATATCTGTTTATTATACATGTTAGTAAACTCTTTGTCACATTTTTCTTTCATGTATCTTTAGATAAGTAGCCTGATCCATTTCTAAGTTTTAGGCAGTTTCATTTGTTATGAACCTGGGGTTGGGGTGGTGGATATACTAACATATTTGAGGCAGTAGTGCAGATACTATCACCATATTAGGTGTCGGCATTTATGTGCTTTTTTTTTCTCTTTGGGTAAATATGGTACAATATTGGTTAACACTAGAAAAAGAAAGCAATCAAGCATCTGTAGAAAACATGTAGTTTGAGTAAAATGTAGTAGAGCACTTCATGGCATGGAAGAAAGTTGTCATATGGCTCAGATCATTATTCTACTAGTTGAGCTGCAGCATCAGACTGAATCGTGTCTACAATAACATTTGGTGCTAGACAAAAGGAGAAAATAGTCTTAGCTCTTTTATTATCGTGACAGTAGACACACGAGATGAAAGACCTGTTCTGACTACAGCTGTCACCAGTTGGTCATGAAAATCCAACATGATGGTGTATTTGGACTGCTTTGCACATGACATGGTTTTGGCTGTGTTGTTTTGTGAGTTCCATTCATGGAAACTTCGTGACTGATACAGAAACATCATTATTGAATGTTTCGTGGTTAAACCTGATGCAAAACAACCAGCAAAACTAATCGCCTCATTTCTGTGTTTCAGACTGGCGTTGGCAGGCTTACCCGACAAAGGCAAACTCGGTGATGGCAAAAATCATGTTCACATGTGTGAAATATGCAACAAGACATTTTCCGATTCTAGTGTGCTTCGTAGACATCGAAAAAGTGTTCATCTGAAGGTGTCTAAGTTTGGCTGTACCATCTGTGGTAAAGAGTATAACAGGAAAGACAGTTTAACAGCACATTTGAAGAAACACGTACATGTATCTTCTTGTAGAAGTTAAGGACTGAAGTGTCTATGAAACTTATTAACATCTCTACTGCTAATGCTAGGTTTTCTTTGATTGGAGACGTCTGTTTCATTAATGTCATGCAATGCTTAAGATCAAGATATTAAGCAACCATTGCTGGCATGTGTACATTGCTCCAATAATGCGTGCTTCAAATGGTTAGTTTTAAAATGTTCCTTTGGAAATAGATACAAATTCAGTTGCAGATGTGGATTTGTCATTTATTCCTGAGTGGATTGCTGCTGTCAGTAATTTTTGTTTTAATATATGTTAAACATTATTTAATAATTCCTTAATATCCAGGTTTAAAAATACCAGAATCTGCCTTTGTCAATCATAAGTTGGCAACTGATTTACAAGTCTTTTTGTCTTTCTAATACTATTTTGCCAATAAAAGTATATTTGTTATCAATTTATGTGTATTATTTCACATGAATGCATTTTGCTTTTACTGTAATTGTAAAATGAATAAATAATTATACAATAAACTTTGTTTCATCAAATGTTTTGAATATTACTCCTTCATATATTTATATGCAGTATATTCGAACTGATGTAGTTTTAAACTTTGTGAACTAAACAGGTTTGATGGCTGTTTTGCTTCTTTCTTGTTTGAAACTAGTGGAGGGTAAACATTTTTCCACGGCATGATCTTTTATTGAGGTAATTGGGTTTTCTTTTTACTGAAACAAACTCTTGACATATGTACATCAGCAAGTTCTAACTTGTCTATGGGACATAGCATGTCTAAGCATCTCTGAAGGTTGGAGGTGGATGTAGCCCAGTGGTGAAGTCCTTGCTTGATGCAGTCAGTTTCGTATCAGTCCCTGTTGGTGGCCTCATTGGGGTATTTCTCGTTCCAGCCAGTGCACCACGACGGGTGTAACAGGCTGTGGTATGTACTATCCTGTCTGTCGGTTGGTGCATATAAAAGATCCCTTTCTGCTAATCGAAAAGAGTAGCCCATGAAGTGGTGACAGCAGGTTTCCTCTCTATATAAAATGTGTGGTCCTTAACCATATGTTTGCTCCATCCAGTGCACCATGACAGGTACATCGAAAGTCGTGGTATGTGCTATCCTGTTTGAGATGGTGCATATAAGAGATCCTTGCTGCTAATAGAAAGAGTAGCTGATTAAGTGGTGACAGCAGGTCTCCTCTGTTAATATCTGTATGGTCCTTAACAATGTCTTGACGCCATATAACCATAAATAAAATGTTGAGTGTGTCGTTAAATAAAACACAGGTGTGGTGAACATCCCTCAAACCCACATCATTGATTTGTACCTGTTGATTTACTTTTAGAACTCGCGGTACACGCTGTGCACCTAGTGGTATTGTGATTAATTAAAATGTCTTGATTTTGAAGGTAATGTATGCGTTTAATGTCATTCGAAGTGAAAGGTGTGCACCTATTATTAATGCATCTATATTTTGTATAAACATGTGCAGGGTATACAGTTTTAAATGTCTTGTCATATCATGTCATAGGGTTTAACGTGCACATTCAGAACAGGCTGTTGTAGCGCACGCCTGTCGTCCAAGACAGAAANNNNGAGGATGTAGGAGGGACCTCTTGCACTGGCAGATGCAAGGGAGCACCAGCAGTCCGATCAAGATCGGTAGCAGGCGGGGATGGTGGTGGTGGGGCTATGGAATTTTGAATGGAGCATTAATTATGCCGAAGAGAAAGGTGCGCATTTCAGATTGAAGGAATTTTGGTCCAATTTTTGAACGGTTGGTCGAAAGAAGAAAGGATACTGAGCTAATATAGTTAAAAATGTCTTTATCACCGAAAGTTAAATACACATCCTTTGAAATTGTGAAATTTTCGACATGAATAATTTTAAGAACAATTCATACAGTGATTATTAACAGTATA
Source organism: Dracogyra subfuscus (assembly GCA_016106625.1). Taxonomy (NCBI): domain Eukaryota; kingdom Metazoa; phylum Mollusca; class Gastropoda; order Neomphalida; family Peltospiridae; genus Dracogyra; species Dracogyra subfuscus. Next base: position 11,207 of record JAECMU010048021.1, on the reverse strand, counting down.
TATTATGTAACTGAACAGCCCTCTTAATTTTGTTTTATTAAAATTCAGTATACATTAGAAGTTAAAATATAATTTATTTATTTTTAAATTTAAAAAATAAATAAATTAATAATCATAATAATAAATAAATAATAAAAAATCAGGCTCATGAGAATGTAACAAATTGAAGGTTTTCTTTTCATGTTTGTGCACCCCTTATGAATAGTGAATCATTTACTCAAATTATTGCTCGAAAGAAAAATAGTTTATGCAAAACGACTGGACGTTAAATTTACACCGCCTTTTTATCAACAAAATGGTTTTTATTGGATATCAACCAGCAGCAGTTGGTCTGTTCTACTTGAGGAGAACGGTAATACAGTAATTGTTAAACATTATCCCACTGAGAATCATTTCAAATTGTCTTATTTATGATTGTTTCGTATTTATAGAAGAATTAACAACTGGTACCCGCATTGACACAATACTACTGATTCATTTGAGACAAAATGTCATCAATCAGTTCTAATCTGACTTGCAGATATGTTGGGTTAAAAAAAAGCTACCCACTGTTTATCACATAACGCTACTTGGGTTATTATTCTGATGAAAACGATTGCAGCCGTTCAGACACGATTTAAATGGACACGTTTTCTATGAGCCAATGTAAAAAACAGAAGAAGAATAAACAAAATGACAGCTAAGTATTGAACGTAACCAGTGGGAAGCACATTTTAGGGGCATCCTTTGACGCTGTAACCCAGTCTCTTGAAGCAAATGAAGGCATCGCTGATGTGATTATTAGAATTCGTTCATGGATATAACTAATGGCAGTTGAGTGTAAGTACCATTGACACTTGATTTATAAATGGGATCAGCAGTGTGAGAGATGGAAGTTTCTAGCTTGTAAACACAGCAGGATGCCACTCACGATCTTGCTATTGTGTCAAGATTTAGTTATGAGTTATGGGGACGGGGTGTTTTGTTAAACATTTCGAATCGGATATTGTTTCTGGTCTGATTACATACAGCTATTGCCTCACTTTGACCCAGTTGGTCATTGTTACTACACTGCCTTAGAATAAGTCGTCCGTTTATGCAATGGTTTTCCCAAACCCACAAATTCTTAGTGTATGAATTATTGTTGTGAAATTATTATTATTATTATTATTATTATTATTATTATTGAAATTTTTTTAACTACGTATTACGCCCTTTGATTTGAAAAAAGAAAACAATAATAATCGAACTTGAATATAATAGCTGTGCTGTTTTGTTTTGGCTGCTTACGAAGATATGATAAATTTCCCCTGGGCTTTTATTTACCAACATGGATTTTTGTTTTAAAGGCATATGGAACGTATATGTAGCTATTATGGCAGTGACACTTCAGTATTTTGAGTTAATATTTTGCTAAAGTGTTCCCCGTTTGTTGTATTTAAAACAAGTTGCTGTTTTTTTATAAGTTATATTGCCCATATTATAATTTCAATTCAAAGAGTTGGGGGTGGGTGTAAAGCATATTGGAACCAGTCTATATTTTTAGTGTTTGGCGTACTTGTTAATTGGCATTCAGGTGACGTGTATGCTGAATTCGATGTTTCTATTTTCCTAAACTGGTGGTATTTTGACCGGTTTGTTTTCACCGCTCCATTTGCGTGTACGTTTGTCACTGCTAACGACGGCACTGTAATCTCCTTTTGCAGTAGATACTCCACAGTGAACCATATAGTAAGTGGACTTGTGTCTAATCGGTGTGGAATAGGTGCTGGACGGTAGATGCAAGTGTGTTGTTTATAAGTCATAATAAAGCCTGCTGGACGACAGTAGCAAACTAACAGACTCATTTCTGTGTTTCAGACTGGCGTGGGCAGGCTCGCGTGACAAAGGCAAACACAGTGATGGAAACAAACATGCCAACATCTGTGAACTATGCAACAAGCAATTCTTCGATTCTAGTGTGCTTTCTAGACATCGAAAAAGTGTCCATCAGAAAGTGTTCACGTTTGGCTGTACGGTGTGTGGGAAGCAGTACAACAGGAAAGACAATCTGACTGCTCATATGAAAAGACACGGAGATCTGTTTGGGCTTAAGAGTCTTTCGGCTTCGCGATCTGTAGACCCAATGCTGTGATTAACAATGGGGGACTCTGTACATGTATTTGAAAATTCTGAGACCATCACTTCTATCATTGTTTGTCCATTTAACATAGCCAGAGAAAAATATGGCAATGTTTGGTCATTTAACATAGTCAGAAAAATATGGCTTATCATCTTGGCTCTTTTCACAAGTTCTTCGTTTACCATTTAAAGTGGATGCAGTGATGTATTCGTGACATCAAAATTAGTTGTTGAAATGTAATTGCAAACAATAGCGTGAAATCAGAACTAATGTACAGTCGCCTCTTGTATCTTAAGGATGTTAAAACAAGTCGCATGCTGACCACCTTATTCCCGAAGCACCCTATTCTATAGTATCGTAGATGTATTCTGCTGTACGAACTCCTGTGTGATTTAACCCAAAGAAGCAAGCGTCTGTTGAAGCTAAAGGTGAATCATTTCAGCAGCGATATGGCACTTGACTAAGTGGGGTAGGATAGAATGGGTAGGATTCAAAATGGGTAACGGGAGAAAGCAAATCTATTAATATCCTGTTTAGGACATAATCATCTCCCCTTAAATAGGATGCTACTAATGCTACAAAGGCTAAAAAGTATCGTCGTCTTCCATCAATATATGTGAAATCGATTTGGTGTTTGGGGAGTTGACTTCAGATGTTGTTCTAGAAGGGATGAGTGCGAATATCCTGGCATGCAAATGAAGATTCTAACATTGAAGTATTATTAGATAGGTCATTTTGCTTTTAGGTGGTAGTTTTTTGATGTGCTCCTTTGTACAGTAATGTGTACATTAGTTTTGTCTTGGACCTTCCTTCGACAGCAGGTGGTGATGCTGAATTAACAGACTCGTTTCTCCATTTCAGAGGTACCTTTTTAAGCAGGCCACATGGGAAAGGACAGCACTCGGAAGGACGACACGAACATATCTGTGATCAGTGTAACAAAAGGTTCTTTGATGCCTACGTGCTAGGTAGACACAAACGTACTGTGCACCAAAAGGCCTTCACCTTTATGTGTACAGTTTGTGGTGCACAGTATAACAGAAAAGATAACCTTAAGGCACATTTTAGAAAGCATCTGTAGTAGTTCGTGGAAACGAAGTTGCGCATCTCGTCGCAGTAACGAAAATCCGTTATTACCTCCTGTGTGAAGCTGCTGTTTGAGATTGTCATGAACATTCTACGATTGGAGTAAAACGAACCAAGTGAATCGTGTGTCAACTGAACAAAACGGGCATTGTTTGTGTGTTAACAATCACGTTTAAGTACGATGTGTGTGTGTGTGTGTGGGGGGGGGGGGTGGGGGTGGGATAAAGAAAGACCAAACGTTTATGGCCTATACTATGCCAACAATGGAATACGATATAGCAAAATAACGGATTAAAGCTACTGTTTAACTTCATTTTTTTTATTTACTTCTTTTTTATTATTAATTTGTTTTAATATATATACTTGTACACTCGTTATAACGGTGATTATTATAAAGGAATATTCAGTCAGATCATACTTTTGCTGGGTCATCTGTTTTATTGTTTCTTTGATTGTTATAATGGAATATTTCTTACAATGTGTGCAATACGTCTACTCAGCCCATTTAGTTTCTATCTACCAACTCACAGGAATTTTAAGTGGCCGTTACTGAGAGTTAACTGTATATATGTATTATGTTGCTGCTTTTTGGTGAACTATTCGCTTGCATCAATGCCTAAATTGACCAATTACCACGATATATTTTATTAAACGTGTGACCATTTTGGATTTGTATATATATTATAGTTATGTCTCTGTATGCTAACGCTGTGTATTTCGAAACAATCTGTTTGGACACATTATGTACTTGTGATTATCACAGTATACGTTTCCTAAGATTAATCGTCGTACCTTATGAATGGACGTGATTAATTACATTGTCTTTGGTGATTCAGTCTCCTACTGGTTCAACCCGAGGCGGCTTTAGCTTTCATCTCCGTCATTTTGTCTGTCTGTCTGTCCTTCCGTCTGTCCCACAAATAGTTTACCTGATGGGTTTTTTCCTAATGCCTTGTGATATTGAGTGAAATATTTGACGGTTATTGCTCTCGCAGTACTTCAACATATTGAGCTGATATTTTGTGTATAGCTTTATCATGTACAGTTACTGATCAAGTTTGACTTTCATGGCCGATTTACCTATTTTTCAAAAACGTATGGCCCATGAACTTAAGAGATACGAAAATTTGTCGGGCCCATTAGGGAACATGTATTTGTCAGAAAACTTGTTTGCTTTGTGAATGCACATGGCAGATGACCAATGACACGACCTGTGCGTGCTCTTTTTAGTAGGTCATCTTAGCGTGTGATCTTGGTTTTGGGGCCAAATACGACACCTTAAGCTAATTAGGTTTTTGGTTTGAAGTCGTGAATAATGGCTATTGTAAACGTAATGTTAATATTTTGTATTACTGTAATAGTGGTAACCTACCGGAGATCTGACTAGTGTATGGCTCAAATCAGTTTGTTTGATCCGAGGAACATGCCCTTGAGAATACTGTCGATGAATCCAATTTTCAAATCAAAACGAGCGTTAATGTTGCTTCTTTATATATATATATATATAATACATTTATTCTAATACATATACACGAGTATTTTTTAATATGGAAAATATCAACCGAGTCTATGTTACTCGGTATTTGTCGAGGCTCTGCCGAGACAAATACCGATTAACTAGACGAGGTTGATATTTTACAAATTAAAAAACACGAGTAGCGAATTCTATTTATCCTATAACACTTCTAAAATAATATTCTAATTACAGTAAATCACAGTACTAAAGTCGCCGCCATCGATAATATGACATCATCACGATTAGCGCAGATTAGTTTGACG
>JAECMU010047986.1:3433-14943 GCA_016106625.1 Dracogyra subfuscus | reverse complement strand
GATCACTCACTAACACCCACTAAACAATGTCCTAGACAGGGCATAACATTAGTAGCGTCATGTTCAAGAGTGTGATCACTCACTACCACCCACTAAACAATGTCCTAGACAGGGCCAGGCCTTTCCCCAGGATTTTTTTAAGGCGCTTACATTTTTAGCATCAGTATAACACAAATGAAGCCAAAATAAGTTGGGTAGTGGGTTAAAAACTGTTAAGTGTTTGCCTTCAATCCAGCTAATCATGCTTTTTTTTAAAGTAACCCATCAATTCCGCACCCCCAAAAAGTTCATAATTTGTGTCATTTTATTGCTGTTATTTCAGCGTCATGTTAAAAGCTAGTTGTGATTTCTGCTTGTAAAATACCTAGGCTAAGAATGCCGACTTCACAGTATATTCCATTTATATATATATATAAATAATTTAAAAAAAAAAATAATAATAATGATAATAAAATTAAAATTTACGGTCTTTTTAAAATCCAGCTAACTTATTAAATGTCACCTCACAGTCTTACAAATATATATCTAACATTATCCAACAAATATGATTATTGTAAACTAATTCAGTGTACGTTCAGTGCAATTTGTATATTTTCTGAGATTGCGATCTCTCGACCATAGGTACAAAATTAACAAAGACAAAGGAAATAAATGATATTCATTGATGCAAACAACTATTGTTTTTCTACAAATTTACATCAAGATTTACTTTTGTGTAATCGTATCGTTCAATGTCCGCAACGAAACCTCTTGACACGTGGGTGTCAGCTGATTCTGAAGCGTGACGTATATACGCGTCGAAAGCTTACTCAGTTCAGCCAACGAACGTTCTTCCTAACGTTCGCGAACTATTTTGATTGGTGTCCGTCGTGTCCATTTGGTTTAACGCGAAGCGCACAAACCAGTGTAGCGAGCGTTTTGTTTTCGCTCGATCTGTCTGAATTCAGCTACACGTCTTTCGGCCCTGAACTAGCATGTGTATTCAAACTGACACGCATTGCCGGTTTGTTTTTATTATTTTACAAAGACTTTACAAAGTTAAAATAACAAGTTACAGATCTTCCAGACACTGAACTACCGTTACATTTTGCTATCATACATGTCAAATGCATGCCGTTAAAATTAATAAAGATGATTATTAAAATAAACATCATAACGCCTATGCTATATTCTGGATTTTCTCGTTACCGGTCGCGAGATCGCTATTACGCTAATTGAATATTTGGTATTATAATGTTTGAGCTGTCGGATAGATTTTATTAGCCATTTTTATTATTTTTTAAATATAATTTTTAATTAGCCAATAGCTAATTTGGCTACCGACAGCGCGAGCCTTGGATGTTTTCAGTGTGAGAGTTGTGGGAAGGGGTTTTAGGATTGAAATAATTGATTGTCAACTTAGCTGTACTCTTAAAAAGTGCTTCACCTATCGTTTATTCAGTTAAATGGTACAGTATATTCCGTCATTTGGCATCTTCTTTGATCGGCCTTGAAGCTTGATTGCTCTGCACGGGAATCCCGTTACACTTAGGCTCCTTCCTGGCGGATTAGCGGTCCCAGGAGACGACTTGTAAAATTACCAAACACCAATTAACACAATAATGTGATCCAGCGACCGGTCCAGTGTTAGGTATGAGTACGTTTGTTGACCGATCGTAGTGATTAGGTGTGCTGGAGATTCTGTTGCAATCAAGGTAATCAACTTGTGGTAATTGTTTTCTAAAGCACTTGAAATCAAGGCGTAGCGGCCTTTGACGTAAGGCGCTTACGCACTGTAAAAACGCTTACTTTATTGACCAAGGGATAGCGGGCCGCTATGCCTAACAGCCCTGGGGAAACCCCTGAGGGCATAACATTAGTAGCGTCATGTTCAAGAGTGTGATCACTCACTAACACCCATTAGGCGTTAGGCGTTAAAAAAGGGTTAGTAAATTACCAAAGAATGTGAATAAAACCACATTTTATGTACACTTCCATATCTATACTAGCATAGTATGATTTTAATAATGTCACGAAAGTTTCATATGTATCAGTTAAAAAATAAGACTTTCACTTTACAAATGCCCTACAATTCAAGTAGCATCCTGCTAGAACATCTGAAGAGTGTTCTACTCACTGAGCTAGATCCAGTGTCGTTAAGAACCGAGCTAGAACACTGATGCAAGAACATCTGAAGAGCATTCTACTCACTGAGCTAGATCCAGTGTCGTTAAGAACCGAGCTAGAACACTGATGCAAGAACACTGATGCAAGAACATCTGAAGAGCATTCTACTCACTGATGCTAGAACACTGATGCAAGAACATCTGAAGAGCATTCTACTCACTGAGCTAGATCCAGTGTCGTTTAAGAAGACATTAATATTCAAATTAAAAAAATAATAAATAGAAAAGAAGAGTTAGGTTTTGTTTAACAACCACCATGGGGATCAATCCTAGACCAACCTCGCATCAGGCAAACACTGCCCAAGCTATATCCCGTCCCCTAAAAAACAAATGTAATGTACTTACCTGGATTTCCTTTCAGCAAACTGTCTGTACCCATCAGTTTTGGATACTCGCCATCCATGGTCTGATAGAAGACGGCCAAGAGACCGGCGAAGAAACTGGCCAGACATATATAGTAGATGAGATAGAAAAAGCCAATCTCAGCTGAAGAAAAAGAAGAAAAAACCTTTAAAGTTAGAAGTGCACATTGATTTATTAACCATCAATAGAATGTCAAATATTTGATTAATATGAACTACATTTCCCCATTAATGAGGAATCTTTTTTTTTATTACTACAGACAGGACAACACATACCACAGCCTCTGATAGACTAGTTGTGGAGTAATGGTTGGGATGGGAAAAAGAAAACGTTTGTTAACAACACCAACTAGAGCACACATATTAATTAAACATCGGCTATTGGACATCAAACATTTGTTAATTCTGATCCAAGACCGACCGCACTTTACCACTTGGCTACATCCCGCCCTTAGAAGAAAAGCAAAAACTGCTTGTAAAATGGTGTATTGTGCACTTTGAGTGGCATAAAAATTGCTACCTGATGCGTAACAATTTTGAACCTAGTCTATAACCAAAATCTGCATAAACTACGTGAATGCTGGAAGGCATAAACTTGCTTTTACAACTGAAATACAAAATATAATGGTAGGAATGGCCATTTAATAAGTTTCAAAATTAATACTATGCATCAGAGCTCATTAACAAATTGCTGATTTTTACACCAAGTGGCTATAATATTTAGTATGTGGCTAACAGAATTTTGTTTAAATTGGCTACATGTTATTATTGTTAATAATTTTTCTAAGACAAATTCTATATATATTTTTAAAATGTCAATTTCTAGTATGAACCCTAAAACATTGTATATCATACAATATGCCAACAAAAACTCTGAGGATTAACATGGCATCATGGAACACTTTTTGTGCAATATACCAAGTCCCTGATTACCGTACACAGACAATTATCCCATACACATAACGTACATTAGAATGGATAATCTTAAACAGTTACATGTATTAACAGACTTTATTAATGAAACAATGTGACAATGAGATATATCACTAAATAGCAGTTTTCCTATATTAAGACATGTGAAAGTTGAATGAAATTAAACAAAAGCAGAGGTTAAAAAGAGGGGCTTGTTCCGCTGTACGTAACGCCGGTTGAGCGGCACATTCCACAAATGAACAGACATGGTTTATTTTCACCCACGTGTGAGCAGCCTGACACTCACTCAAGCATGAAGGTCGGGTCAAGTGCCCAGTAACGTTTCCTTAAAAACTAGTGCGCATCGTAAATGCTACAAATGGCACCCAATGACAAAATAAAGGCATGTAAAGGGTGTTAACATTCCCAACACCACAATATTTCATGAAGACCCGTCAGCAAGGGAGTCGGTTACACAAATTTACATTTACGTGAATGGCCAAAATGGGAACTTGGTGAATTCTTATGTACTAAGAATAGTAAGATTAAAAGCTGTGAACTTTATTCATGTATTAAAAAAATACATGTATTCTGTACTGTTCTACTAAAAACTGTTTTGGATACTTAATAGCTTCTCAGTACAACATTAGTCATGTTAATTTATCTTGCATGCAAATGTAATTAACAAAATTAAACAATATGTACCTATAATCCTTCCCAGTGCTCAGGAATATTGTGGATTTTTGGTAAATAATTTAAGTTTGATTTGACGTGAATTCTTTTAATTAAATTTGGAAACCAAAAAAACCCAACTATTTTTGTAACCAATTTATAAATAAATAGCATATGCTATATAGTAAGAAAACAAGGTTCCATAGTAAGAAGGACAGTCTATTCCATACTCCCAACAAAAATGTGGGGTTTTTTGTAAATCATTTCAGTTTGACGTAAGAAAAAATTAACAAAAACAATACTATTTTTGTGTGCAAGTTAGAAAACAATCACCTCTGAAATAAATAACTTGTAGTAAATTCCATAGTACGAAAAAAGGCGTTCCCTATAGGAAGGACATTGGTAAAAATTAAGTGAATGGACTTGTTGTATTTAAGATTTATAAATACTGCTCAATTACGGCATATACATGTACATAGACAATAACTTGTTAATTACATAGGATACTGGCTTTATCCTGTGTGAAGGTAAGAATGGGAAATTAACGAGTTATTATCTTTATCCTGCAGACCATAAAATTTCAAAGGGAAACGTTATTACTGCAGCTGTATGAAGACCTAGAGGTCATATGAGAGATTCTGTAATGTAGCTATGTGTGTGACGTCAAAAGTCATATCCTGCTACTGTATGTATGTACGTATGACTTTGTTTCATTCATCGTCATAATCTGTCAATAGAAGGAGTGGATGCTGGATCAAATTCATTACAAGTACAATTAATACTTTGAGTCTGTACCATGCTAACGGTAGATTGTTTTGCAATTGACAAAAGTATGCAATAATAAATCTACATAACTGCACCTCTTTTACAGCCCACCTCATTCTGAGCCAAACTTCCTTATGAAACGTTGCTCAAGTCTGTGGTACAAGTCGGTTAAATGCATAAACGTATTTGTGGCAAGCATGCTTTTTAACTCTTTCAATGTTTTCACAGACAGCAGATACATCCTCAATGCTTGTGCACTTGAGACTATAGGCTGTCAATCAAAATGTGCAAATAAGTAAAAAGTAATATACAGAAAAGAACACAAAAGTTTGGTTTGTTTAATGACATCACTAGAGCGCATTGTTCCATCAGTAAAGAAAATAAATTTGACATTGTACAGCACCTCAGTAAATGTTTATTCGAAACTTTAATCTTATAAAGTAAGATGACTTATGATGAATGAGTCTGGAATTCATTCACGTCTTATTTATACATTAACCAGGCAATCATGAATTATAAAAATAAAAGAATGTATATTAAAAATAAATATACATATACAAATTTTTTGGTAATGTATATTAACTTGTTGAATTATTTATTTTCAGTTTAAACAGTTTGTTACCTTCAACAGGGTTAGATCTTAATGGTAGTCAGGTAGTCTGAGACTACTTGAAAATTAACAGAACTACCTGAAGCTGCAAACACATAGTCCGTCAGACCCCCCAGAATTTTTTGAAATTTATTTAGCAAAGATGTAATGTTTATCAAATTATCAAAATAACAAACTGTAGTGTTATTTTAACTTCAAAGTATTACAAAATATGGATCACCTGTTCAAATATGCAACTGACATGCAGGTGTATAAATTCCTCAACTTGACCACGAGTAATGCACAACTTATGTGGTTTACAGTATGTGGTGGTGTGTGTTTTTATGTCAGGTGTGTGAGGCACCATTCTCCTGCTAACCTGAACACCATTCTCCTGCTAACCTGAACACCATTCTCCTGCTAACCTGAACACCATTTGACTTATTCGGAGATATGTACCTGCAGCAAATGTTTATCAGTTTAACATACACCAGTTGGATATTATGTTCATATTGATCACTGAAGTTGATTAAAATATGAAAAACCTATAAAATGCTGATTTTATACCCTACAGTGTACAAGGAATCATTCTCATGTCCCCTTTCCATGCTGCTTTTATACCCTACAGTGTACAAGGAATTATCCACATGCTCCTTTTCATGCTGTTGTGCTTGGAAGGTCGGAAATGCTAATCAATCTTAACACCTCAAAGTCAAAATGTTCCAGGTATGCCCTTGTACCAACCTAATAGGTTTGGACCCTCAATATTGAAATGTGTGTATTTCTATCCCATAAGACTACCAAACTGATAATGTCCCCCACCCACCTTTCAAATACACAGTATGGGTCCTGCATTTTAAGCTTATTCCTTACATACTTAAGTTAATGCCATCCTCCAACAAATTTGTCACAAACACATGTAGCATAATTTTCATTTTATTTATTTTAACTTTATTAACATGCCTATATCCAAAAGAAGTTCAGGCACGTTTCTAAATATTTAACACAAGATATATTACAAAAAGCAAGATAAAAAGTTATTTTAGTCTGGGTTTATTTTCTCAAGTGAATCTACAAGCAGCATAGAGATGCTTTTCTTTTTATTTAGTCTACACATGTAAATAAACATTATTTAGGTAGAGTAACACAATTAAAAATAGCTGAGATGCATGTACAACACCATCAATATTAGCCTGCCTGCCAAGTGATAAACTTTACACAGGTCTGTAGGCCTCTACAGGTACCACAAAATATGTTCAAGAATGGATGGATGGAATCGTTTAATGTGCACATCCAGAACAAGCTGTTGTAGTGCATGCCTGTCCTGGACAAGTCAATAACATAAGCTGATAACAATTTATACAGGTAGGTCAAGAGGAGCTCTAGGCAGGAATGGAGTAATAAAGCCAACAAACTAGGGCACCCATGATGCAAACAGGTTTCCAATTACTGGCATAAGCCAGGCCTCATTTAGCTCCACAGATCAAAGCCTAGTCCTTGTTGCATAATACACTAAACCATATCCAACCTACAGTATTTATAATCAGATTGTGACCACCTGTCACTAGTTCTACCTGTATCTGAATTCTAAAAAATCCATTTACAAGTCAGTAGTTTGATTTATACACATATACACCAGTTGGCAACATATGATAACAAGATAAATTTCTGCATGTTTAGCTACTGATATGTATGTGTTTGGGATGATACTATCATTACACTAAAGTAAAATGATATATATTATTTTATTTGGGTCTATGATAATTTTTACTTTTTGGGGGTGTGTGAATTACAGAATTACTTTTTTCTCTTTTCAGTTACAACATGGAAAGGCTCTGAACAAAATAATGCCGAATGTGATAAACAAAAAATTTGCTTTCTCCTTAATGCTGAAAAAGAAAAAAGTGATATGCAGACCAGAAAAACACTTTTTAAAAATAGATTTTATATAAATTGATAACTGCAACATTAAGATTTTATTTGTTATTTTAAATATAAATTATTGTTGGCTAATTAAAAGTAGGGTTGGTTGGGTAACTGGAAACAAACTCTTTATGTGACACGTAATTTATGATAATTTTTAAAAATAGCCATACTTGTATCTGTCAGGGTAAGTTTAAAAATAATTCAGTGGAAGGTGACCTCTGAATGACATCAGGGTTTCACTAGAGTCATAAATCTCAGAGAACGCTCTTGAATGTACAAGCAATAGCCTGTGGCATTATCTCCTCTCGGTGTCCTACACCGCTCCACCCGTCACTGACATTAATGTCAGGTGAAGCAAGCATTCTACACATGGGGCGATATTCACACAATCATTTAAAACACATTATACAGTGCTCAACGGATTTGATGATTCAGTAAGACGTCTAGATGTATTCCAAGTACATGCATATACATTCCCTCCTGAATATTGTTTGTTTCCAAGCCTTGATCGTAACTTTTTTCAGTGGTAGTCACCAGTCTATAAAATCTCATAGCCCTCAGTAAACATTGGTAGCCCTGTAATTTTAATAATTTAAAAAATTAAATACTTTATTTTTTATTTAAACATGTTGTTTTAGGTTGTGTTTTTTTACAAGCATCTTGTTGATTGTCGAGTAACTGGATTTGCCAAAAAAAATCCAGCAGACCAACAGACTACTGGGCTTAGACATCTGTAATCCCAGGCAACAAATTGGTAGCCAAAACAACCCAGGCTACTGCTATGGTTGAGTCCTGAAAGTTTCCAACACAGAATTAATGAATAGATCTGTATATTTCAATATTATTTGTACATACCCATGATATATATCAAGCATTGGCAATTTCAAAATTTGTACGAAACCAAAATGGATTTAATAAAACTGCATAACCTATTTTTTGTTTGCATAACCTATTTTTTACTTTTAATTTGCATACATCCTATTTTTATTTTTGAAAAACAAAACAGAATGTGACATTGCTCAAATTAATTATTCAGACTTTTCATTGTTCTGGTATTTACATACATACGCAGTGTTTCTTCCAAAAAGAAATGTTTGGGTATGATGCTATGGAATTGAAATAAATAAATGTTTTAACGATGCACTCAACCCATTTTAATTATGGATAGCACAAACTGTGGCCTTTGCTGAACCAGTTATGGAGATATGGAATTGAATTAACCAGTCAACAGGAGGTATGGAGACCTCTCTCAGAAAGGAAATGGGTTACGTTTTGAGTTAGTGTTAAGAAAATCATACAATAACGATGAAGACTCAAAGAGTAATTAATTTTGTCAAAAGGTTAACGTTAAAAACAAAATCAGCCAAAAAAATTGGTATGACGCCATACACGTTTTACCCTCTGGCAAAAACCCTGATACTACATATAAATTAGGTCACAATGACAAAGTTCTGCAGATCTAACTTGATCCGAGTATTTTAAAGTTATAGGACATTCAATGACATTTTAGTACAAATAGAACTAATGATAAATATGAACAAAATAAAAATGGAGAAAAAAGGTGGCAGTTATTCACAAACATTTATGACATTTACTGTAGCGTAATTTAACAGCCTCTATTTTGTATCCATTTGTATGTTTGAAATACACAATAAAAGTTATATTTTTAATGTGAGCAATGAAAACATTTTATTTTTTACGGATTCGGCAATCTCAGATTGAAAAAAAAAACTTATATGACGCCAAATTTGTCATGTGGTCAGAATGGTCACTCTGTCTTTTGTTTCCACTAACTATCATCAAATATTTTGTCCTCAGTTGTAGATATAATTGGTTGTAACTGATGTGCAGTGATGATTTTTACTTTCTGTCATTAAGTTTTCATTTTGGGGGGTATGAATGCTTATAAAAACAACAGAAGTGGTAGTGTTTATCAGTTCATCATTTATCCCGAGTGCCGTATTTCGTATTTATAAACCTTTTGGCACTTTATTGTAGGCAAAATAAGGAGGTGGTCTTTTTACAAAGTCTACCAACACACAACAATATGGTAACCCCCTTCCCCCAATTTTTTCTTGCTTTTCATTTATTGATGGGTGTTTGGGTTTTTTGAAGGGTGTGGTGCCGAGCGGCCGCCCTCCTTTAATTTTTACCCAGCGAGAAGGCCAAAGAATTTAATTTTTACTATTTTTAAGACCCGTTAGAATTTGTTTTCAATTATATTCGATATGCAAAAGGTTAGCCCGAGTACTCTGACTATGTCTTTTTTTGGCAAATCTTGACTACCAAACGGTAGGCAAAGATTCCCGCTCTAATACCACAACAATCCTATGTTTGACGTCAAATACCTTTACATCGACCATTTTCGAGTTAACAAATGGGAAAAAAATCCACATATTAATCACTAATACAGAGAGAAATTCGACATCACCCTCACTGTGCCGCCATTCGTGTCGGTCCGTGTTGCTTCGTGTAGCAATTAAAAAGGTCGGCGATCTATTTTGAGACGTAGATCACGTGATTGGTTCGGGAGTGACAGTTATGTTAAAAATATCACTTTATGTCTGTGCAGCACTGGGCCCACCTTTAAATTGTGTACAAATTCCTGTTCTACGCAACCGTCCACTTTTATCCTCGAAACGTTGTTTACAGCATGCACACTCCATCGCAGAAACACAAAACGAACTCTTCCATGCTGTAACGTCGCTTGGTATGAGATGGCCCCTGTAACTGCTAAATAAAGCAGAATTGCCCAGTGGGTCCATCTAGCTCTTACAGTCAGAGTACTCGGGCTAGCAAAAGGTATGCTACATTTTTGCCTTAAATGTGGAAAATGAAGAGCCGCACATGTGCAGTACGATACTTTTTGCAAATGCATTCGCCTGAACGCAATTAGAAACGTTGCACCCTTTCCTGTTTAACGGAGGGTGTTTCACTTTTATTAGAATGGATTTGTGTTACGTCCACATTGTCGATTTTGTTTTACGTTACTTGATTGCAATTTATTTTGCTTCACGTATTGCTGCTGAAAAATGTAGAATAGTTATTCCGTAAAGATCATAGTTGGGTTTTTGTTCTTAGGTGAATGCAGTTTGGGATGTCGTGGTATATTAAACACAATAACACATCTCTCACCCCATCCACCAAAAAAAAGTCATAGGCCTAACGTAAGTAAGGTATGATTAACAATTCAGACTGTTGGTTAGGAAAGTAGCCTAACATTTTCATCTTAAAAACAAAAATCAACATTCGATTCAATGATTTCTCGATATTTTTTTCATTATTTGGGATGAATTTATAATTTGTGTTTTAACAAATGCAACCAAAACAATATATCTGCTTATAAAAAGTTGTTTCAAACAGAGTTTCTAGCAAACAAGCGTGCATTCTTTTAGGGACGCCGACCAAGTCCGCAAGCCGTGCTCAAGTCAAGGGCACCGTGTCGGGCACAAGCCTTCATTATTTTTGTTCTTTTTTTACTTACCCCAGTTTCGTCCACGTCTTCCGAGAAAAGTCTTCTCATCTGAATTCCAAATAAAGGTTAAAAAACCAGTGATTCTTTGCTTTACAGTAACTTTTTGGTCCATTTTGACGAGAAGACGATAATGGTACAATCTAACCTTCAAGGTTTCGCAGATGCGCTGTGAGCGAGCTTCGGCCAGTCGATTGACGTTTTATTGATAGTCACGTGATCAACCGGATTTACTCTACCGGTGAAATTGCGAAATCTTCTGTTGAACCAAATCAATTCCCACTACCGATAATGTTAACATTTGCTAATAAAACTGATAGAAAGGTATCAAAGCACACACGTAATACACCAATAATATGTGCTGCACCTCACTTTTAATCTACCTGCACACGAAAATGGGAGGAAGGGGGAAGGAGGGCAACATATGATGTCCTAAGGGGAAATGCTGATAATGGAGAAAAATAACTCTACCGGGTTTCCTCTAAGACTGTATGAAAGAATTATCATTTGTTTGACATTCAGCGATGATAAATATGATTTAGTGGTGTCATCAAACAAACTTTAATTACTTAGGTATTAACAGAGAGTAGGATGTCAGATGACCCCCCCCCCCTCCCCACCCAGTGGTCCGCTAAAGATTATGGGGT
>JAECMU010047974.1:0-17551 GCA_016106625.1 Dracogyra subfuscus | reverse complement strand
ATATACGTGTTTATATGTGTGTATATGTATATGTGTATGTATGTGTATGTGTATGTATGTGTATGGATGGATATATAGATATATGTATAAGTATGCAATGTATATGTGTATCTATATTCACTTTTTTCTGGTGTACGACAATGATTCAAGGCACCCCAACCTTGACATTGCCTTTGATCTGGGGGCAATAAAAACATTTGAAAAAAAATAAAAATAAATATAGTGACTTGTCTATAGGACAATCCTCCGCGAGGAATATTTATATAGTGACTCATCTATAGGACAGTCCTCCGCGAGGAATATATATAGTCCTTCATCTATAGGACAGTCCTCCGCGAGGAATAATTATATAATGCTTCGTCCATAGGACAGTCCTCCGCGAGTACTCGACAATACATAAAGAGGACTGCCACTCCAAGGCTAGTTTACTACAAATACAACCCAACTAGCATAGGATCGAGCTCATTGATTGAAATACATACAACTGTGATGACATGCACTGTCAAAACAGCTATATGTCTGCCCCACCGGTGGAACTTTCATGACTACTGCTATCACAGCTGTCATCGTCACTTCATCTACAACGAAAAGGCCTATACAACTTCAAAATATGGAACAGCATCAGCCATATTGTTTGTCAGTGATGCATCGTATTTAGTAGACATAGCCTCAAAATGTCTACCATAAATGTTATTGAATGCTCTCAGGACGTCATTACCCTGACGGGACAACTTCTATGCGTTGTTTGAAATCTGTATACAATGAGCATGCCCTAATGTCACGTACAAGTTGTAATATGTAGACACCAAAAGCTGGAGCAGAAGGTATATTTCTCAACATAAATAGAATCTTGGCTATTGCAAAGATGAGGTCATCCCTTTTGTCAAATATTAGGAAGTAAAATGAGGTATGAGTTGTTACGGGTGACACATCATTCTTTGGTGGTGCTATCATAATATGCTGTCTGGCCAGTTAATTAACGCAATTTAATTTGAAGTAGTACATATATGCGCGAGGTCCAAATTATAAGGCGACGTCACTTCTCTACCAAACTTTGAGATGGCGTCGTTTTCAACACGAGGAAGACATGGAATATTTTTGAAAAAACAAAATAAAATAAAATAAAATACGGAAGAAAGAAGTTATATCAACCCAATATAATTATAATAATTTCGACATCTTTAATTGTATGTTAAATTTATTACTTACGAGAAAGTCTGCGTAAACTAGTCTCCATGAAAACGTAATGCTCAAGTTATCTCCGAGACGTAATGCTACAGCAATCTCTAAAAACGTAATACATGTCTCAAGTTAAACAATTAATACCCAAACGAATATAATAAATAGCAGAGGTGGATCTAGGGGGGTGGGGGGTGGGGGTGGGGTGGGGGGGACCCAGGGGCTCGCCCCCTAAATTTTATTAGGTTATAATTTTAATATATATAAATGTTTTATTTGTTTTACGATCCCCTCCAAACCTCCCCCAAAGTTCCATTGGCACTCCGCCTCATGTCATTGGGGCTCCCCTAAATGGATATTCAGAATCCGCCGCTGAATATGTTAGTATTCCGTTTTAGTCAAGGGGTCTATGAAATCCCGTGGGAAATAAATGATTAGAAGGTCACACCTATTTAGATACCTTCTTTACACGCTAAAGAGCAAGAAAAATCATGACGGCAAACTTTGAGGGGTGGCCGATAGGGGTCATCTTGAATTTCAAAATGGCTGCTATTTACACTCACTTTCCAACAATAATTCCGGTTGTGAACATCGTATGAAGCTGGTTTTGGTGGCAAAACCGAGATTTTTAATGGTAATGAGCTTAAAAAAGGGGGGGGGGGGGGTGGAGTCCAAAGGACGCCATTTTGGAAAATCATGGAATCTTGAAATATCCTGTAAATTGAGCAATGTTTCTTGATTGATGAATTATTGCCTGATATTGCCTATTGTTCATATTGTCAACATTAATTCCAGTATCTTAATCTTCATCACTCTCATTCTCATCATCTTTTAAGACAGTTTCTTCCCAATTTTCATACAGTTCATCATCAAAACAGTTACATAAGTATGTACAGTGAAGTCAATTTGTTCTGCATTTGCAACGGTTGTTTGCACACCGTGTCTGTGCACATGAACACTTCACCAGATGAGTCACTGCATCAGGAGCAGGAAGCAAGGAAGTCATCACTGGTTGGAAGTGTCCATCAACTAAATCCCAACCATAATGCTGAGGATCTGGAAGCTCGGGGTTGGCCACTACATCATTGTACCAAACCATAGCCTGGTAATGAGCTCTCAAAATTGCAGGTATCAGTGCAGCCCTAGTTGGAGGTAGACCCTCAGATTCAGCTTGCTTTTTTTTCTTTTTTTTTTTGAACAGCCACCACCTCACATCTGCTACATTCGTCAGTTCTGTGAGAGGCAAATACAGCTTGCAGACATATGCTTCTAGAGCGGCAATTAAGGCTTCCGATGGTTTCTCCGATACACCAAGCTGTGCAAATGCCTGCACTATATCATCACCTGCGTGAAGTTCTTGTAGCACTTTCCAGCATGTCATCTTCCCCTTGCCAGCAAATCTACCAGTAATGTCTGCTCCAGATAGTGCATGAAAGCCCGACAGTGCTGCAGTTTTGTTGGGACCAGGGGCACTGTAGATAGGTTGAAGTTGTATGACTCCACGTTTCTGGGCAATTCCTGTCACAAAACATGTGTCTTGACAGAAATTTTGATAACGTCTGATAGCTAGCACAATAACGTCAGTATCCGGAGAATGGATCCTAACTGAAGTGGCCCCATTTGATGTGGCGTCAACAGAATGAAGAATTACCTTGGTGTCTGCTTCTTCCTGAATACTTGAAAGATTAACTTTTCTGTGAGTGGCTTCTGCATGATCACCCCATGCTACTACAATATTCTTTCCGTTTACCAGGGCATGCGCTAGAACTTTGTGGGCTAGATATGCTGTGAGTTCATCTTTTGTCTTTATATGAGCTAGAAGATTGTGCATGCTAACTGTGGCGATTGATGTTGTATCTGTGATATGATATTCTACAGCCTTGGTACCACCTAATCTTCTCTCACGTGTAGACGTTTTCAGTGATTCACCAATATCATACCTGTCAAACACAAAATGAACTTCGTCATATTCGCTGTATCTCTGCCAATGTTTATCAATGATCAGAGCAGTTGGATATCCATTCTGGCTTGTTTAGTGATTGCAGATCAGCCATTTCATCGACAACAGCGACACGTTTGCAAATGGAGTCAGCTCGAGTATCATATTTTCGATCTCCCTCTGACACTTGTATGTCCTTTGGCAGGCCCTCGAAAATCGACATCAAATCACTCTTTGATGTGGCATGGAGCATAGAACAGTTTGCTGCAAACAGTGCTCGTGGTACGACAGATAATTCATAGGTTCCAACAGCTTGCTTAAGATAAGTATCTCTAGCTTTGGAGACTACAAGTACGCGGGCAAAGGGTGCTCTATCTTCCTTGAGCTACACAGTTTTGTCCCCATCTTTTAGGGTAACCTTCTTCCCTGCCGATGACAACATCTGTAGCTTAAGTTTCTTCATTGGAGGCCACAGAATCACATTATTTGTCACGATTCTTTCTGATATTAACTGTACAAATCTCTCCTCTCCAATTTCGATCCTCTCAGGCAAAACAGCTTTGGTAACTATGTTTATTAGCTTGTCACATCAATCTGCAAAGGGACTGGTGAATTTGTCAATGGTGTGTTTGAGATCCATAACATTCTTCTCATGTTGCTTGACCTTTGCCTCTGTTAGCTCATGATGATGTTTCGCTTTGGTCTTGGGTAGATCAGCCATGTTCCTTGCTTTCTCTGCAAGACGTGCACGCTCAGGTGCAATCAGGAAGAATTTGGTGCGGGCATATGGATTTAGTGTGATGCCAGTAAGGCCTCCAGCTACTTTATTTACTTGCTCCAAGGCATGATCTGGTCCAATAGCACAGAAAGGTACCATATTCTTGTTGACGACCCAGTTGCCTTCCATTAACTCTTCCCTACCTCGGTATCTGTTTGAGTTAAGGCTTTCTTATCTCCCAAGTATACAGGAGTAAGGCGTGCATAATTCATCTTGTCGTGAGCAAAGAGGTATTTTACAGACTTCTGTGGTGTCAAGGTGGAGCTTCCAATCACCAGTCCGTACAGCTCTGATGTACATGAGCATTTCTAATACCATCTGAATATACTGACGAATGGCTCTGGCTAGTGGATTGTTTGTGACATGTTCATCAAATCTGCTCATCTGGTTCACAATATCCAGTGATACAATGGTATGCATCATATCTTCATGGGCTTTCTATATGTCTTCAGCATTACCATTTTTGCAAGCCTGGATGAGATGGTCCACCTTACTAGCACATACACGGAGCAAATCTGTGTTGTCTTTAAAGAAAGCTTCCGCATAGAGTGTGAACAAAGCCTGTAGGCGAGTTAAATGTGCTGCAATACCCCTCTTGACATGTCGTCCCTCGATATATAAGTCTGCTTCAATCCAACACAAGTCTAGCCCACTATTGTCTATGTATGAGCCATTTGTTCGGTGATGAGCCATAACCATATGCAGTTCCCCAGGGCGGAGGATAAGGTGACTGCAGTCCTCCCGAGCCATTTGAAATTGTTTGGCTGGCTTGTATAAGCCCAAGACAAGAGTTATCACTGTTTTGTGTTCTGGGCCAATAGCCTTGGCAGATATGTATTGTGTTTGCTTTAAGACTGTCAATAGCGTCTGCCATTCATGAGCTGGAGCAGCCAGTAGTGGAGATGTGTTAACACTTGTGAGAGTCATTGACTTACTCAAAAGATAATTGTAAGCTGCCCAGCCTGGAATGTGGTATGCATGCGTTATTTCATCTTGTTCTGTGCTGAATTGGGTTGTTTCACTAGAGAGAGCTTTCACTAGCAGCCAAGCCATTTCATTTCTGTAGTCCATGCCTGCTTGTGGTTCTTTATTGAGAGCAAATATTGGGTAAACTGGGCTTGGTGGTGTGGGATTTTGTTGGCATTGTACAGGGCAGAAGATCAGTGACTGTTGAAGGTAGTTCCTTGATGGTCTTCATTTTGGCTTGCCCTGTGAGGTCTAACTTGGATGTTATATTATTTGAATTATGCCTCTGGTACATTACCATTACTGTGCCATGAAGTGTATGCTTTCCGTTTGGTAAAGTCAACATTGTCTACTGCAAAGAATATATGTCGGCCAGGAGCAATGTTTGCAGGGATATAGACTCCATCATTTTCTTGCATTTTTTGTAGAACTGTATTAGCTATTTGAGTTTCTAATTTTAGGAGTCGCTCGTATGCCACTGAAACACCAAAACCGAATTGTCGTTAAATTGATGTATGGCGGCCATTTTGAAAAACCAAGATGGTTTTGAGTCACAATATTGCTATGGTTGAATTAAAATTGTTCTTTAAAAAAACATTGGAATTGAAAATCTGGATGTAGCCACCGAGATTAACTTCATACGGCATCCACAACTGTAGTTATGGTAAAACATATTCACAAAATGGTGGCCATTTTGAAAACCAAGATGGCCGCCCTCAGACACCCCTAAAATTTTGCCATCATGTTTTTTCTTGTTCTTTGAGGTATATAGAAGGTATCTAAACAGGTGGGATATTCTAATCATTTAGTGCCTACGGGACGATATATCATAACACAATGCCCCTAACTATTTGAATAATCGAGCCGCGGCCAAATAATCATTGTTAACGTCCTTTCTATATTACTGTATTTCCGAAAGCGAACCGCTAATGTGGGATAATAATGTGGGGTTTTTTAATGATTGTGTTCCGTGTGAAACAGACAAACTGCCGATCGATAATGATTTCCATTGTCATAAAGAGTTACAGGTAGTATAATTGTAATATATATACTTAACCAAAAACGTTTAGCAAAGTCCCGTGACTTGTCCCCAATTGAGAATGCATGGGACCTACTGGGCCGTAGGGTACGCGAAAATCATCCTCATATCCTTAATGTCCATATCCGAAAATTGCTCTGAACTGGGAATGGAACGCAATTACTGTTCCTGAAACTAATGGTCTCATTAGAAGCATGAGACGACGATGTACTGCTGTCATCAATGCCGCTGGTGCACACACACATTATTGAACTTCACTCAACATTTTGGTAGATGTACCCCTCCGTTTCATCAGTTGACATTAAAGTGAAGACGTTGACACCGTGACAGCGTGTTACTGCTGGCTACATTCAGAAATGCTCTATCAATGAAATAATGTGTACAAATAAATTCAACATCCAATCAGGTTTTCTGTATATCATATATTGTACGTAATTGCTAAACTTATTTGGCACAGTATATATTGTAATGATTGCTTTTGACGTTTGGAAAGTCTATCGTCGCATACTTGAAGCGGATGACGACACGTGTTTTCCTCTTCGTGTAGTCACCATTTTACGTCGATTGCGAAATATCCGTCTGCTGACGATTCGACTACGCTGGGAAGTATCGGCCGTCTGTAGCGTCGTCCCACGCCACAGATATATATCTCAGACGCTACAATAGTATCATAACAAAATGTTAATAAAGATGACAGTCATATCCACATACGTTTGTAAATTGAGATCAGAACAGATTAATACGGCTTGGTGCACGTATTTGGTTTGTCACGACGTGTATCCTATCCAGATCAAAGCGCACCGATACGTTTTAAAGTTAACTATAAAAAACTACGTACCCGGATGTAGCTC
The DNA here is from genome assembly GCA_016106625.1 of Dracogyra subfuscus. NCBI lineage: Eukaryota > Metazoa > Mollusca > Gastropoda > Neomphalida > Peltospiridae > Dracogyra > Dracogyra subfuscus. Next base: position 10,799 of record JAECMU010047974.1, on the reverse strand, counting down.
GCTTTATATCATTACTAAGACATTTGAACCAATTCCAGTATGATACCAAGGAGACCCAAATGAGTAGAAATGCATGGTCATGTACTTTTATACAAATCCATTCACATTTTCTCCTAAATCTGATTTCACAGAGCTTTAGTTTGATCATTCTCAAGTCCAGTCATGACATTAAACTTACATGCTGTTAACCAGTATCAACGATACAGGAAGAAACTCGACGCCTCTGTGGGAAACAAACCTGCACTGTACTTAGTTGAGGTGACGTAGAGCGGAGTGTGTAGTCACGTAACACGTTGACTCGAGCTATAAACATCCAAGCGATGCAAGTAATGACTGTAGCCAAATAGTCAATTTATTAAACAGGTGATTTTATTCATTTTAAGTCATAAGTTTGCTTATATCCAATTAAGGTTCAAGTACGCTGTCCCTGGCGCATACCTCACCTATCTGGATTTTCTGTCCAGGCCAGGGATTAGTGGTTGGTTATTAGTGGTTAGTGGCCTTACAACTACCCATTGAGTCGTTAAAATTCGCTCTGGGTTGAAGCTTGTACCGGAATGCAAACTCAATACCTACTACCTGTCAAGCTGACGACAGTGGTTCAAACCCCGTTAAAGCTGGCCCACACATTCATTCATCTGTCTCATCTATCACCTTCTGCCTATCATTCTCATTATCTTAGTATAAAATAACTTTCCGATGTCCGGTACACAGTAACAAACTAATAGCTATATTTTTAACAGATTCGTGTTTCAAATAATCAACTGTATAAAATAATTATAATACAAATTACGTGGGAAATGTTACAACTCCCATTCTACGAAATACAAAATAAGTTAAATTCATCTTCAATAAATTTTGGTAGTTGTTATTTCATTGAGTGGCATGGCTGTGGCGACCTATGTCCCGTTCCACGAAGCGATATTAGCTTTAAAATTACCTTAAATGCATTGCTACCTTATGCACTTCAGGTGATCTTAGGGCTAAGATCGCTTCGTGGAACGGGGCACTGGTCTTAAAATGTATAACAAACATATGCGTCTTATTTCTGTGTGCTATGATAAAATTAAATAATGAATAATGTTTTCACTAACGGGTGTCTAAAAAATGGTATTCCTGTCGGAGTCTTACATTTTAGACGAACGCGTATTTTGCGTAAATAGGCTCTTGGGGGAATCCCCATAATTTCCTACACCTTACTGAACGTGTTAATCTCACATAATAAAGATTTGATTACCCGATCAAATTTGGCGCTATATGAAGATTGTATTACAAATAAAAAATGTTTATCGATTGCCAATGGCTCCAATGACGTCAAAACAGACAGCAGTGGAGATAATACTCGGATATGACTCATATTTTCTAACGACCGCTTGTGTGGTATTGGCTTAACATAAATATTAGGCACACAAACCATTTGGCGTCCACTGATGTTACAGTATTAAAGGCAAGGTCTCTGTTATATGTTGTATATGCTATGGTTATGTAGTTTCATATTTATGACTTTAAATTTGAATTTATTTATGTACTCAAAACCTTCATTTAATTTACTTAAAATATTTTCTTAATTTATCTGAATGTTCAACTTTGAACCTAACAATGTTGCTTTCTCTATTTTACAGATGTACGCAATGAACAAACAAACCAACAACCGTGGCCACATGGACCCTAAAGGTGCGAAATGCATGCAGATTAATGCTGTATTAATAGAAGACAACGTTGAGGCGAAATATATAACTACATTTTTGTATTCGAAATTCGTTTTGACACATGAAGACAAAACAGAAATTGATGACAAAAAGACAAGACGTGATAGGATCTGTTTACTTATTAATCGGTTAATGTCACACGGTGGTGTAGATGCTTTCCCAACGTTTGTACAGGCTTTGAGACATGCTCAATATAAGGATATTTCGACCACGTTACGCGATACAATGCGGAAGATAGAACAACAACCAGACAGTGCTTGTTCCATTGCAGCACCTTTGGCGAAAGTAGATGACAAAGTAACGCGACTTGAAGCGAGGGTAAAGAAGATGGAAATGGCTATGGAGAAGCAAAGTAAAAGAACAACAAAGGAGACAGAAGAATTAAAACGACAGATTAAACATAAAGATAAGAAAATCCGGTCAGTAGAAGAAGAGATGAACAGAATGAAAGCATCATTTAAGAAAGAGACCGAGTCGCTCAGGATTCGGATGAGACAACTGGAAGCTACAGTGGAGTCACCAGAAGAAAACGACAGAAAAAAGAAAAATGACTGAAACATTATTCATTATTTAATTTTATGATAGCACACAGCAATACCACGCATATGTGTGTTATAGATTTAAAGACCAGGTCGCCACAGCCATGCCACCCAATTAAATAAATACTACTAAAATTGATTGAAGATGAATTTAACTTTATTTTGTATTTCATAAAATAGGAGTTGTATTAAGAGTCGTATTAAGAATTATGCTAGGTATAGACTACCAACTGCCATCACACCGTTTACCAACTTTCTATTATCACTTGTAAGATTGTTCTGTTTCTAATCTGAGCGCTCTTATAACTTGATTCTCTTCGTATAACCCATTAGTTGTTAATCTGAGCGCACCCGTCGTAAGTCTGGAGTTGTGGAAATTAAAATGCAACCGTCGAGTTGGCCAACTTCGTCATATTAATGGACAGTCTAAGCCTAGAACTATGGAGTAATACAGAGAGAGTGAAGACATCCTAGGGAAACCCACACAGGTTATAAAAGAGTTATTAAGAATGACGTATGGTTAACAGTGACAAACCCAATATACGTTTTAGAATAATTGGTATATGTATTCACAGAAACAGGGGCGCTCAGACTGCTTGACACGAATTTTAACATAACGTACATTATACAGGACAGTTGTTTTAAAGGCCGCAGGTAACACTATTGAAACTGCTATCCTTTCAGTGTGATCATATGTTGTGTTCTCCTAAGACGTTAGTGAATGGATATATTTGCTTGAGGCTTTGACATTTCACTTCAAGTCACTGGTGTGTATAACATATTATACATTATATTAAAGACCTGTGGAATATATATATAGTATAGTATAGTATAGTATAGTATAGTATAGTATAGTATAGTATAGTATAGTATAGTATAGTATAGTATAGTATAGTATAGTATAGTATAATATACTAGTAGTATACACAAACTCTGATTGCTTTTCGGTAAAGGAATCCATGTCGCAGTAGCTCTCCTTCTTTCAATCTACATTAGCATACGCCTAATAGCTGATGATTAAGATGTGCTAGAATGTAGTTATTAGGCGTCGTGTGTTTTTCGTTGCCAGTTTGAAACAGAAGTACCTCTGTCATATCAGTAAGTCTTTTATATCATTTTGTTTCTCAGCATTATGTCAACTGTTACTTTGTGTTTTAGAATGCTATAACGATTATTTTCATCTTCTATCTAATGTGGAATTTAATCGTGTGGTTCAATGAGGAAACAAGGTACCCACGTAACTGCATACACCCACGACTATGCTATGTGAAAAGTATTTGTCTAGATATGCCCAAACCAAAATCAGTAACTATGCATGCCGTTTGCATATATGCTGAGGACATTTTTAAATTCAGTCATGCCGATGCACTATACTATTTATAGGCAACGGAACGTGTCCAGTAGTAAAGCGATCGCTTGATGCGCGCTCGGTTTGGGATCGATCCTCATCGGTGGGCCCATTGAGCTATTTCTTGTTCCAGCCAGTGTACCACGACTGGTGTATTAAATGTTGTGGTATGCGTTATCCTGTCTAATGGATGGTGCATATAAAAGATACCTTGCTACTAATGGAAAACAATAAAGCTCTAAGACTATATGCCGCAATTACCGAATATTCGACATCCAATAGCAGATAACTGATAAATCAATGTGATCTAGTGGTTTCGTTAAACAAAACAAACTTTCTAATATTCATATTTATTATTCATGTTCTTATTATTCATATTATTATATCTTAATGTTTAAAGACATTTTTTTGCCCCACATCATTGGCAATGAACACGTTTGGTTTCTTTGAATCACTCTCACAATATTAAAAATGTTTTACAATTATTTGTCGGATTTTCATTTTAAACAGCAATGTTGGTGTATTTGTGACATCGTAAAAAAGATGTTACAGTATTCAGTCGTGATGTTTAATTTTAAACTGTCTTAGATCGAATCTCCTGATTCCTTCTTTCCATACTAAAGTCATCTATAAAAGCAATTCCTTTCTCTATATTACTATGCTGTACATTTTATTTTTTATTTCAGATTTTGGTTTTACTATATTAACACCCAATTAATTAGTATTTGTTTTTAAAGCTATTTTTAATGTGTGTTCTGTAATAAATATTGTATAAATATTATATTTGCGTTTTAATCTGAAGTCCTGTAGTTTTTCCAGCTTTTCAGATCAGTTCTTTTATCAACCGGTGTGCCATACATGTGCCATTTCAACCTTTGCTCTCCCGAGAAATGAACTTTAAAACAATATTTCATTCCCAACTAGTGCCCCACGACCTGTACGGACTGTTCAATAAAACATATGCTCATAAAATATCCTTCTGTGCTTTATTTAAGTAATAGCTCATCTCTATATTCCTTCTGCCTCTCTTTCTCTGTATGTCTCCTTCTTTCTCCCTCCCTATCTCTTTATGTCTCTCCTCCCACCCCACCTCTCTCTCTCTCTCTCTCTCTCTCTCTCTCTCTCTCTCTCTCTCTCTCTCTCTCTCTCTCTCTCTCTCTCTCTCTCTCTCTCTGTAAATGTTCAGTTAACCGCTTGTTAGAAACCATGATTTGTTTACATTTCGTTAATCAATCATTTCTTTCGTTGATACTTACTTTATTCCCGTTCCGACAGCATGTTCTACTCCACATTTTAGGCTTCTTTTTGTATTATTCAACTATGATAGGTCTTTGCTTGGTTACCTGATCGTGTGTTGTAGGATTTACCGAATTAATTAGGCAGTGTTGAAATCGAGAACTGGGATAGTTTTATTTCATTTCATTTCAACTTATTTTCGTGCTTATATCCAGTTAAGGTTCAAGCACGCTGTCCTGGGTACACATCACAGCTATCTGAGCTGTCTGCCCAGGGCAGTGGGTTAGTTGTTAATTGCTAGTGGTTACTGAGAGAGAAGACAGTGTACTTAAAACTCGCTCTAGGTGGGGGCCGGTAAAAGGCTGCGAGCCCTGTACCTACCAGCCGTATATCCAATGACCTAACCATGACACCACCGAAGCCGGTGTAAAAGGAAAGCCGGTCCGTGGAACCGAGGTCCGTAGGAACAGTTAGTCCTATCGGACCTCCATAGCTTAGGAACCACAGTCCTACCCGGACTTGTTTTTATCCTAGGACTTGACTTAAATTCCTTCTATATTTAAATAAAGAGAACCGCCAGTATCCTAAATTAATTAAATAAACCAAAAAGAAAACAGTTTTTCGTTTTGTTTACATTATAATTTAATTTGTATGTGTACGACTTGATATCCTGGCAATCAGATCAGTATTCCTAAGGAAGGTAAGTCATAGGACTTGCATTCCTAGGTATATTAGACCGAAGACCTGCATCCCTAGGAGATTAAGTCCGGGTAAACAACTGTTCCGCTGGACTTGCATTTCGTACTCGGATATTACTTGGAGGAGACAATTCAAGGGAAATAATACGTAGGAAGGATATCCGAAAGTAGTTGCCTCCCTTATTTTATTTAAAGACGTAGGTAAGTGAATGAAAACATATTTGGGAAGGTAAATAAAGTTAAATGTTTGTTTTGTTTAACTATGTCATTAGAAAAAAAATCCTGATTAATCAATGGCCAGTTCTTAATTGTGATATATAGTTTTCGCAGGAAACCAGCTACATTTCGTCGACTAACAAATACTTCTGCATAAAATATTAGTGGCTGTATATTCAATGTGTTTCTGATCGTTCTAATATTTGTACTAGGTTAAATTTCATTTTATTTCCTAACAAAACATTTTTCATACGTACGAAATTATTTGAAGACAAAATCCAGTTTTGGTTTCTGACAAATATTAAGACGACCAGAAACACATTGAATATACAGACACTGATATTCTAAACAAGAAAATATATTTAATATGTAAGTTTAATCGTAGACATATTTTATTAGTCGGAAACATCTTACAATGCAGCAAGCTCGGGAATGTCCCTTTAAAACGTGCAGCAAACTCAGGATTGTCCCCTTGAAAGAAATCCTGCATAAAATATCAATGTGTTTTTGATCATCTTAATATTTGTACTAGATCAAACATCATATCATTTTCTAATACATATAGATAAAATTCGTACGTACAAAATTATTGGAAGAACAGATCCAGATTGGGCTACCGGTACTTACAAACATTAGGACGAAACACGTTGGATATACAGAAACTGACATTCTAAACAAGAAACTATATTCAGTGTGTAGGTTTAGTGCTTAAACATGTTTATTAGTCGCAAACGTCTGACAATGGCGGCGGATTGAGGATAGTATCTTAAAGTGCTGTTTGCAATATACCAATCAACGTTTACAGCTCACTTACAGAGCAGGGTTCGAAATTAACGGTCGCCCGATCGGGCCTGGCGACTGAAAACGACGACGGGCGACCAATTTAAAAATAATAATTAAATCAATAATGAATTACTAAATAAAAGTACAGCTATGTAGCCTACTTTGCACCATGAACAAGTGTAGGTCTGCTTTTTCATATAAACATATGCCCAATATAAGAACAGGTGTAAGGTAAGTTAAGTGGCATGTAAAATTGGACACAAATTCATGTCGACAAGATTCAGTCCTGGTTATGTGTACACGTTATAGATCGTATCCACTGAACATGATATTTTAGGTGGGTTTTTAAAAAATTATTATTATTTCATTGAGATGCGGTGGGGTGGGAAGGAAGGGGTTGTGTCGGTTATACCAGTGCTCAACGTTTGGTGAACGCAAGCATCTGTGTTTGAGTGGCGTAACTATGGGGGGCCAGTGGCCCCCCATTTGACATTTGATTGTACACAATAAATACACCATTGTCCTCTCCCCTCCCCCCCCAACCCCCTCAGACGAAGGTCTTGCCCCCCTTTGGCCCCCCAAAAATAAAGACTCAGTTACGCCACTGCTGTGTTTGCAGTGTTTGTTGGAAATTATATACTCGGGAATTATATAATCCTATTATCTAATTTAATATGAAATGCTAAGCGATTTCGCAAACCTAACACGTACATAGCTCATGTTCTAACTTCTAACACGTGCACAGTTCAAAATAAATGTTTTCTCTTATAATCTGTGCAATATTGTGTTTTTTTTTTTTTTAGAAAATGTTATTCGGGAAAGTGAAAATAGAACCGGGCAAGTGAAAGTGATGTCACCACTTGCCCGAATGGCAACTCCAAAACAGTTAAGCGCAGACACTGACAGAGTAATGGTCAAGAGCAGTTTTATTATGGACAGACAAATACAGATTAACACGGCGAAGTTGGGATTTCCCAGATTAGAAAACACGAGTGATGAGTACTAGTTATTATATAACTGTCAATTGTTTTTATTTCAAAAGATTAGTAAACAAAATTGCAAAACTAGTAACTTATTATACACATGCATTCCGCCAACCGGTTTGTCAGTATATGTAGTTAATAGGGGAGTCATTATATACCGATACATCGATGTATTACGATACTGCTGCAGACGATACAACACACGATACCTTTGTTTACATGCTGATTCCTATGTAGACCATGTATCGATTCCTATTTTAATTCCTTATCGATTTACCAACACCAGTTTGTACTGAGATGTACTTCTTGACAAGTTATTTCTGTTGAGGAAAGACAGTGAAGTGGACATGTACCTACTTACAACAATTTGTCTATGATGTTTGTATGTCTACATTCAGCCTCTGTTTAATCACTGTTTCACTTTTATCATGTTTAGGAGCGGGATATAGACCACGACTGGTATATCAAAGGCCGTGGCGTGTGCTATCCTGTCTGTGGGATGATACATATAAAAGATCCCTTGCTACTAATGGAAAATGTAGCGGGTTTCCTCTGTCAGACTATATGTCAAAATTACCAAATGGTTGACATCCAATAGCCGATGATTAATAACTGTTCTCTAGCGGTGTTGTTAAACAAAACAAAAAATACACAAATTATCATATTTATTTCTTATTTTTAAAACATTTCACCAAAGCTTCAGTTTCATGTTTCAAAATCAATCATCGTGATTTATAATGGCAGTAGAATACAACAGATATATTACATGGAGCATAGTAACTTAAACGGTCATACATCATGTAGATTCTCACGATACGTTATTGACAATCCATCTTGCGCTTGCGGGAACCTAATTGAAGACGCTGAACACTGCTTACGCCTTTACGGACTATACACCGTAGATGGAAATACCCGTTTGTCAGATTACCCTATATAATCACAATTGTACTAGTTTACTATTTGGTCACCCAAACCTGTCTCCTAGAGGATAATGCTACATCTGTCCACAACTTCATATTAAATATTTTCATTAATTTTACTTCAAATTATTTTCGTGCTTATATCCAATTAAGGTTCAAGTACGCTGTCCCGGGAACACACCTCAGCTATCTCGGCTGGCTGTCCAGGACAGTGGGTTAGTTGGTTAGTGAAAGAGAAGAGGATGTAGGGGTCTTACACCTATCCACTGAACCCTTAATAACTGGCTCTGGGTTGGAGCCGGTACCGGGCTGCAAACCCTGTATCTACCAGCCCTGTAATCCGATGGCCTAACCACTGCGTCACCGAGGCCGGTTCATTATAAATAGCAAACGTTTTGAGATTAATTTACCATTCGCATTCTTTCGCTCTCTTTTGACATATATTTCTAAATAATGTATAATGGTTAAAAATAATAACCTGACCAATCTCTCTATCCTTTCTTCCTTCTATTTCCCCTCTTTGTTAATAAATTTGGAACAAGTTATAACCATTATATTCTATTTTTATTGCTTGTAAAATATTGATATTGTTGGGACCACTACCAGAGTCGTGTCGTGGGTTACGTATCGTAAGGTAGATTTGTTAAACACCAACATTTCACAATGAAACAAAAACAGTTGTAGCTACCAGTCCTATGCGAGTTCGCTTCCTCATTTCGTTGGTAAAGAAATCACGGCTCATACAGCAATAAAGAACATGCAAATCAATTGGACGCTTCTACTTCCCGGGACATTTATTATTCGGCTTGCCGGAACTACCCAAAATAGGTTTTTCTACTTCCTGGGCCGACACCATTGTGACAGTTAAATATCTACGCGGTACAAACTTATGGCCCGTAGAGCGTATTTGAAAGTGGCGTGAGGTGCATTGTCAGTGCGATGACCCGGGCAATGAAAATATGTGAAAAGAAGACAGGTGTGCTTTTTGACATGCAAGAAGCCAACATATATAGAATACCAGGTTACTACGTTCTGATATCGTTGTTATTTGGCGAGGTTTAGATAATGGGGTACCACGCGAGCTTCAGCGAGCCTGTTACACCATTATCGAACCGAGCCAAATAACAACAATATCAAAACGCAATAAGCTGTTTTTTTTTATATTATCATGCAACCTTTTTTAACCATACTTTGACTGTTTTTCATTAAAAAATAAACACACGATTCCCCCACTAACAGATGCTGGCGTAAAAACGTCACAGATATACGTCACAGACAAAACAAATCAACTTCCACCGGAAATGGTTTGATCATGCGCAGATACTTTCCGCTATCGATATGTCGTAAACATCGAAGTGAAACTACTTGTTTTGTCTTTTAAAGGTTTAATTTAAAGCTTTGACATTTAAAGCGGGACATTTGAAAAATTAAAAGTATTCTAATGGTACGGTATATATAATAGGTTTATTTATGTAGTTCAACATTGTTTTGCTAGAAATGAATGTTCGTTAAATTAGGTGGCATGTAGACTTGCCATGCGCAGAATTCATTTCCTAATGACTGGATAACACATACATGTTATCAGGCATTGACTATATATCACTTCAGATTATCATGTAGGTGTTAGCAGATAACTGGAAGCTTAGTTCCATGATAAATTTAATTTCCGAAATGCTTAAATATTAATAAATACCACGCGGTAAGGATCTAATGAGGAAACGCAATGCAGTCATTTTTTTAAACCGAGCGTAAATTAAGTTTACAGCCGATCTCGCAATAATGCACCAGTCGCACGATATGATACCGGGAACTACATTTGTCTGGCCAACTTGACACATGTGAGACGATTGTAATCCAAGAAAATTAAAGCGGCACTGTATGGAATATTTTTTATTATTTAAGCATATAGAACAGAAAATCCCATTACGTTTGGTGCATATAAGACGCCGCAGTCTGAATTGGTTTCATTACACTGTCTTTTCCAAGTTAAAAAGAAACCCAGAATTTTGAAAGTAGGACACTTTTGGCGGGCCCCACTGGGCTAAAAATAGTACGGTTCGGCTATTGTTGCATTACAAAAACCGAGCAGTCAATTACTAGCAGACAATTACGATAGCAGTCAATTTCAGCACTGATGTCGACGTTATAAACATCGGACTCGTACGCCTTTCGATTACTACCTGTATTTCACACTTTTAAACACACTGTTATGGTAATTTTTATTAATCACTACAACTAAAAATGTTTAGAGTTTTAAAGAGTATCTTTATATAAAAACAACACAAAAACAAAATGACAACCAATACTAATTTTCACAGTCTTATTGTTACTAATATCCGTATAAATACAACTTAACCATTTTATTAA